>OX422214.1:304081393-304328893 GCA_949130495.1 Sambucus nigra
GGATTCTCATACACATGAGAGTTTAATATTTTTAAAAGCTAAGACACCATTTACCTGATTATTATAAATGAAAAACATGTTAATTTCACCAAAATTGTTTATAATTAGAATTGACATCCACCTCTAAATTAATTGATAATGAATAAAGGGACTCCAAAATCCTAATATGAAGAGATGCAAGACATTAATTTCAAAAAAAAAAAGTGAAGTCAGGTAAAATAATCATATATTATTGAGCAGAGCTATTAGCACTCCCCCTATTCTTCTTACACTCTAAAAATTTTTATAATTACAAACCTACCCTCGTCTCTCTCATGGCTCCCCAAATAGAATACAAACCTCCACCTCCTTCATAATTCAACTATTATTTTTTTTTTACAAACACCACTAAAAATCTGCATAAATATCAACATTTGAACAAAAATATTCAAGCAAAAATTTACGAAATTAAATATTTTAAGAAAGCATAAAAAAGCAGCAAAAGTAGAAAAAATTCTGAACAAATAATCCCAACAAATAAAAAAGGCAGCAAAAGTAAAAAAGAATCTCAAAAAATTAAAAAGCAGCCAAAGTAAAAAAAAATCTCCACAAAAAATCTCATTTATCAAATCTTATTTATTGATCTCAGCAAAGAATATCGAGCGTATGAGTTTCCAAGTAAAATAGAAAAAAAACTTACAAAATCCACCGAAAAAATATTCGTAAAAGAAAGAGAGATTTGAATCAATCTTCGAGTCGAACCAACTTTTTTTGTGGGACTTCTTTCTCTAGGTTATTTAAAAAATCGTTAAAAAATATTGATTTATAGGGGGGGGGGGGGGGGGGGGGGGGAATATATATATATATATATATATATATATATATATATATATATTCCCAAAATAGTATGGGAGGAAAACATTTTTTTGTTGAAACACCATGACTTTTTTTTACTTGACACGACACGAATTTTTTTGTTGAAAAATATTTTATTTTGGGGAATTTATAAATAAATAAAAAAATCCAAACCTAAACTATTTTCCACAAAATAAAATGATTTTCAACAAAAAAAATTATTTTCCACCGATTTTTTTTTGGGAAAATAGTTTTTTTTTTGTAAATTAATTTTTTTTTATTTTTTTTCCCAGGAAATTCACCACAACACCGTCAATATTATACCGGACAGTTATGAAAAGTAATTTTTTTTCATAAATTCATCATAAACCGCCATTACAAGAATTTTTTTTTTCAAAAACAAACATGATCGAAGTAAAACATGATTTTAATTTGATCCTGTTGTGAAATCTTTTTTAAAAAAAAACAAAAACACGATGAAATTAAAATACCACACAGTACGAAATCATTTTTTTATTCGGTCGTGTTTTTGTTTTTCTAAATAAATTAAAATAATATTTCGATCGTGTTTCTGTTTTTTTATTTGGATTGTATTCGTGGTAGGGTAAAAAAACATTTCATGTTGTATCCAATTTTCATTGGGACATGTTTGTATTTGATAAAAAAAAATTATGTCTTGTCGCTTTTACTTGGATCGTATTCGTGTAAAATAAAAAAAAATCATGTCGTTTCGACCAAAAAATTGTTTTTCGCCAATTCTATTTTGGAAAAATAGTTTTTTTCCTGTAAATCAAATTTTTTTAACGATTTTTTTAAATAAACAAGACAAAGAAGTCCCACAAAAAAAAGTTGGTTCGACTCGAAGATTGATTCAAATCTCTCTTTCTTTTACGAATAATTGTACTAGGGCTGTGTTTCGGCCGGATCGGATCGGAAAATGCCTATTCGGAAAAAATTCCGATTTTTTCGGAAATAAAATAACTATTCCGATTTCCGACCCGATTTTTTCGGAAAATTAAAAAAATTCCGAATTTGGAAAAATCGGAAAATCGGAAAAAAATCGGAAATTCACAAAATATATTAAAAATCCAGAAATTTCGGAAATTCCAAAATTTCAAAAATATAAATTATGGATTTTCGATTACTCGAAATTCTCATTTTAAAGAAACAATGAAAATGGCTTAACCCAACATGTAAACACATGAGGATTTGACTCATTTTTCATTTGTGTAGAAGTTAGGAAGATACTCTCCTTTTATAGAGCATATTTTGGAGCCCTCTCCCTCTCCCAACCGATGTGGGATATGGAAAACTTTCAAAAAATCGGAAAAGAAATCGAAAAAATCGGAAATCGAAAAATAATTCGGAAATAATTCGGAAAAAATCAGATAGGAAAAATCGGAAAATCGGAAATTCAGAATTATTTCCGATCCTATTTTTTTCGAAAAAATCGAAAATCGGAAAATGGGAAATCGGCAAACTAAAATTTCATTCCAAATTCGGAAAAAATCGGATCGGAAATCGGAAAAATCGAAAAGTTCGGAAAAAAAACGCAGCCCTAAATTGTACCATATTTTTTCCATGGATTTTATAAGTTTTTTTTCACTTTACTTGGAAACTCATATGCTTGAGATTTTTTGTTGAGTTTTTTTTTTTTACTTTTGCGACTTTTTTTATTTGTTGGGATTATTTGTTCAGGATTTTTTTTGTACTTTTGGTGCCTTTTCATGCTTCTTGAAAATATTTAATTTTATAAATTTTTGCTGGAATATTTTTGTTCAAATGTTGATATTTATGCAGATTTTTAGTAATGTTTGTAGAAAAAAAAATGGTTGAATTAGAAAGGAGGTGGAGATTTGTATTCTATTTGGGGCGCTATGAGAGAGATGGGGATAGGTTTGTAATGATCAAAAAATTTGGAGTGGGAGAAGAATAGAATGGAGCGTTAATAGCTCTACCCATATTATTTTACGAATGAGAAAACGGGCGATAATATAAAAACATGGGATAAAGATATGTGTATCCACTTTGGTACACATATCCCATACCCAATGCTCTAAATGTTTATACCTTAGTATTATGAATTCCATCAAGATAGCAAGTACAACCCTCTAAGGCTCTATTGTCTTGTCTTCTTAGGCGAATATGAAAAATGGATAAAAAAGTGTGTATATTTAGTGATGTTAAAAAATATGTGACCTGTTTTGGTTGGATTTGTTGAGCCTTAAAGTGCAAGAGTGAAACCTTAATGGGAAAAAATATATTTTGCTCAGGACCACGTATTTTGGTTACATGTCTATCAATGTGAATGTCACACATAATTTACCGGTTTTGATTGGCTTGTGATACCTTAAAGTGCAAAGATGAAACCTTAAATAAGAAGACATTTTGCTCAAAACCACGTATTTTGGTCACATATATATCAATGTGAATGTGAAACAGAATTTAAATTTGCTGATTTACTTTAATGATATTTTATATTATTAGGTGAAAATTAAAAATAATACAAATTAATATAATTACATATTTATTATTTTAATATTATGATCATAACCCACTTTATACAAATTTGAACTCGTGCCAAACCTATGTCATAAAACCACACATCCAATTCATGGAGGCTTTTCACGGCCTCAGGAGGAGGACCACCTGTGGATAAGGTCGTCCTTAATCAATGAACTACTTTCTGGGTTCCCAATTGCTGGAAAAGTACAACAACAAAAAGGGTCCGGCTATACGCCACATCCTTTTAACAAATCCAACATAAAAGGATCAAAATATCCTCTCATCTTTTATTAAAACATAACATCATTTTAAGTATTTAAATATAATAATATTTTAAAACATAACTAAATAGTTTTTAAGAATAGTATTTAATGAAAATAAATAGTTTTTAACAAAATAAAAAAAAATTAAGAAAAAAATTTTTTTAACAAAATAAAAACTATATAAAAAAAATAATTTCCAATAAAACAAAACAGTTTTTAACAAAATAATTTCATTTTATACCAAACAAACAATATCTTTAAAAAAAATCAGTTTTTAAAGAATAAAATACGAAAAAAACAGTTTTTAGAAAAATAAAAACACTTCAGTGAAAAAAAAGATTTTTTAACAAAAAATCATTTTTAAAAGAATAAAAATAGTTTTTCAAAAAAAAATTAATAAAATAAAAAACAGTTTTGATACTAAAAACTTTCTGTAGAGAAATTTTAATATTTAGCAACGAAAAATATACCAAAGTATGATTAACTGACTAATTTATAATAAAGTCTAAAAAAAATAGTAATGGATTAAAGTGTTTCTTTTTTTTTAACCAAATAAAAACTGTTTTTTTAACAAAATAAACTGACTAATTTGTAATATAAACGGTTTTTTTAAAACAAAATAAAAACTATTTTTTTAACAAATTGTAATAAAAACTGTTTTTTTTTTAAATAAAAACTTTTTATAACAAAAAAAAAACAGTTTAAACTAGCAAAACAAAACAGTTTTTAACAAAATAAAAACAGTTTATAACAAAATAAAAACATTTTTGTTTTCTTAGAATTTTTTAAACTATATTTATTGTTATAAACTATTCTGAAAAACTATTTGTTTATGTTTTAAAATTTATTATATTTAAATACTTAAAATGATGTTATGTTTTAATGAAAGATGAGAGGGTATTTTAGTCCTTATATGTTGGATTGGCTAAATAGGTGTGGGGGAGGCATGTTAGAGTAGTGTGGGATAGCCACACCCAAATTTAATATTCACAATTATTTAAAATTAAAAGATTGCTGGTTGTATAGTTTTGAAGTAATGATGAAAAGGAATAATACCAAAAACAACCTTTTATTGTGGTCAAATTTTCACTATAAACATTATATGTGAACTCTCAAACTTTTTTATTAATTATGCACAAAGTAATTAGCTAATGATTGAAATTTTTATGTACACACAAAATTATATTTTTGGGGAATTAATAGTAAAGTCTTGATTTTTTATTTATTGTAAATAATTAGTATTAATTTTTACCAAGATTCTAAAAAACGCGGGGCGTGATCAAGGGGTGGAGGTCAAGCCTTAAGCGTTAGCAGCATAGGCGGGCCTTAGGGGTAAAAAGGTGTTAAATGGCGTTTAGGCCTTCTTAATATATTTTAATATTTTTTAACCATAACAAGGTATTAAAATATTAAAATTATACATATCATATAAATATGTCTGAATATTTGTAAATTAAAATACTCTTTGATTATTTTGAATGAGATAATCATCTGGTTTGTAAAAAAAATCTTCAAAAGGCGATATTGTTTCACTAAAGCATTGTTGTTTTTAGAAAAAAGTGAGTCTTACGGGGTTTTACCCCGAATAAGGTGTAAAAATCTTAAGACGGGACGTTTTTCCCAAACCTCAAATCTAGACGAGTTTTTTAGGAGAGTACTTTATACTAAACATAATATTGTATAAAAATAATATATATATATATATATATATATATATATATATAGGGAACCACTATCCCCACACCCCAAAAGGTTTCCCCCACACCATTTCTAAAACAAAAACACTAAATGACTAAAATACCCTCAATTCAGTTTTTAAGTAAAAAATTTTGTTTACAGCTTTTTAAATAAAAATTTATTACTTAAAAAAACATAATATTTTGAAAAAAAATAAAAACATAAATTTTGAATATAAAAAATCCTAATATTCTGGAAAATCAAAATTTTAATATTCTGAAAAAACAAAATCAAAAAATTCTGTTTTTTATTTAAAAAAAACATTATGTTATTTATAAAGGAAACTTATTAGTTTTTTTATTAAAATGGGCGTTAATAAAAAAACTGTTTCGTTATCTAATTAAAAAAATGGACCTTCTTTTTATCAAAAAAAAAATTGACGTTAATTATTTAAACAAAAAATCTAAACATTATTTTTTGTTAATAAAAACTGGAGTAAAATTTTATTATAAACTATATTTTTTGGGAACCTCTATCCCCACACCCCAAAAGGTTTCCCCGACATCCTTTCTAAAACAAAAACACTTAATGACTAAAATACGCCCAATTCAGTTTTTAAGTAAAAAAAATTGTTTACAGCTTTTTAAATAAAAATTTATTACATAAAAAAACGTAATATTTTGAAAAAAAATAAAAACATAAATTTTGAATATAAAAAATCCTAATATTCTGGAAAATCAAAATTTTAATATTCTGAAAAAACAAAATCAAAAAATTCTGTTTTTTATTTAAAAAAAACATTATGTTATTTATAAAGGAAACTTATTAGTTTTTTTATTAAAATGGGCGTTAATAAAAAAACTGTTTCGTTATCTAATTAAAAAAATGGACCTTCTTTTTATCAAAAAAAAAATTGACGTTAATTATTTAAACAAAAAATCTGAACATTATTTTTTGTTAATAAAAACTGGAGTAAAATTTTATTATAAACTATATTTTTTTTAAATATGTTTTTTACAATTTTTTATAGAACATAGCTTTTTAAAAAAACTGTATTTTTTTGGTAAAATCTAAATTTTGACTTTAATAAATTACTATTTTTTTTAGTATTTAAATAAAACTGTATTTTTCTTTTGTAAAAAACTGTATTTTTGTTTACTGTTTTTAAAAAAGCTCTATTATTTTGTTATCAAATGAATTATTTGTTTTTATCAAATGTATTATTTGTTATAAAAAAATGCAGTTTTTTTTTTATCAAATTACTATTTTTTATAAACTCTTTGTTTATTTGTTATCAAAAAAATAATATAGTAATTTGTTTTTTTTATCAAATTACATTTTTTATAACAAAAAAATAATACATTTTTTTAAAAACAAAGTACATTTTTTTTTATCAAAAAAATAAACAAAAATACAGTTTTTTTTAAAAAAATACAGTTTTTTAAAAACAGTAAACAAAGGTACAGTTTCTTACAAAAGAAAAATACAGTTTTTTTTTTAAATACTAAAATAAAAAATAGTAATTTATTAAAGACAAAATTTTGTTTTTACCAAAAAAATACAGTTTTTTTTAATAGCTATGTTTTATAAAAAATTGTAAAAAACAAAGTTTAAAAAAAATATAGTTTATAATAAAATTCTACTCCAGTTTTTATTAACAAAAAATAATGGTCAGATTTTTTGTTTAATATAATTAACGTCAACTTTTTTTTTGTTCATAAAAAGAAAGTCCATTTGTTTAATTAAATAACGAAACAACTTTTTTTATTAACGTCCATTTGAATTAAAAAAATAATAAGTTTTTATTATAAATAACATAATATTTTATAAAATAAAAAATTGAATTTTATGATTTTATTTTTTCAGAATATTAAAATTTTAATTTTCCAGAATATTAGGATTTTTTATATTCAAAATTTATGTTTTTATTTTTTTTCAAAATATTATGTTTTTTTAAGTAATAAATTTTTATTTAAAAAGCTGTAAACAAAATTTTTTACTTAAAAACTGAATTGAGGGTATTTTAGTCATTTAGTGTTTTTGTTTTAGAAAGGGTGTGGGGGAAACCTTTTGGGGTGTGGGGATAGTGGTTCCCTATATATATATATATATATATATATATATATTCACTAATCTACTCTTGTGCGAATCAGTCTGCATTTTTAAGAATGTGGACCGGACATGTGTCACCTGACAGTGAGCCAAGAAAAGAGAGAGAGTGTGCCTATAATTTAGGCGATAATTTCTAGGGGCACCATTAGATGACATATGTCCGATCCGCATTCTTAAAATGTGGACTGCTCCACACAAAAGCATTATTATTATATATATATATATACCCCTAGTATATATATGTTCCAATTTTTATTAAAAATGGACTCTTAAAATTGGACCTAAAAACGGACTAATTTTTATAAAACACTAAGAAAATGAGTGTTTCAAGAATGTACTATCCGTAGCGAGGATATTATCTAATTTTTTTTAATAAAAAAATACAAACAATAAGCAGTAAAATGCAAGATTGAAAAAAAAAAAATATATATATATATATATAATATCAAGGGATGAAATTTTGAATGATCCTCTCATCCACTCTAATTGCATTTTTGGATGATGATCTCAACTTTGTAAAGATCAACTCCACAAAGATTAAAAATTGTGTATACATTTTCCCCGGATAAATCTTTTGATGATCCTCTTGTCCACTTTGAGATCAAATCTTTTAACGATAATTTCTACGCTATGGAGATCAAATTTGATTGAATTTATTGTTTTCTTTACTTTACTCATGTCAAATTACGAGATCAGTATTTATTTAGATCGGTCCAAATTGATATTCGATTTTTTTTTACATAATCAATGAATCAAGTTTAGGGTTATCTTTTTTTGTAGTAGCCCTTAGATTAGGTGAAGCGTACCTTAGTGTGTTGCGGCTCAGAGGTATCAAGATAAGCACAAACACGGGCATCCCCCGTGTAAGAAACACTAGGCATAAAGTCTCCGACCAGCACGTTCTTCTTCTCTACCACATCCATGTCAAAGAGATGAGCAAAAGACTTACAGTCCAAAACCGCCACCACGTTTGGATTTACCCCAGTGAAAAAAGGGAACGTTGGTGGCACATTGGTCCGGAACACAGTGCTCTTATTCTTCTCCATTCTCTTTTTAAAGAAAGTCTCCGGTCCTTGAAACCAAAAGTAGTCCAATCTGTCCGATAAAGGTCCCAACACTGGCCATCCATAACTACCAGGAATTGTACGGACAGGTAAAGAACCCGGTGGGGGGGTTTGTGTTACCGATGGTGGCATCATTGCCGACATGTTTGTGATGTATGTATATCTCTCTATCTCACTCTACTAAACGATGCTTCTGCAACCCCCAAATGAAGGGGAAAGTATGTAGCTGTTTGCTGGACGAAATGACTGTGATCACAGACCACATGCCTGTCTTTGATTGGTTATAGAAAAACAAGATCGATAATGTGTGATTTTGTTGGGTTGGATGCTTGACTTTTTCGAACACACAAATTTGTGGGGAAAGGTCAATAAAGATGGATTCAGGGACTTCAAAGTAATTTGTAGGATTAGTCCCACGTGGGAATCTTTTGGTGCCCACGATCTCCGGACTTTTTTTCTTTCAATGTTAGTCCCATAATCACATAGAAGTCACATTCATGAACATGTATATATTTTTTTCTAAATTCACACTAGCATAAATGAAGGCATTTGGATGTACTCAAGAGGCATTTGTCCCCCATTTAAATAGTCGTGACAATTTTGTACCCAACAAGATAAGATAAAGAAATAGATTCGAAATTATCATAGTTTATGGTGTTCATATTGGGTTCATATGTTTTAATAGAAAATCGTATAGTGTGGTGTTTATATAATAAATTAAACACGAAATTAAATCAAAAAAAAGATTCAATTAACACGAAACTTATTCCAAAATACGATCCTATTAATACAAAATTAATAACACGAATAGACACGACAACACGAGATCTTAGTTTTAAATATCCCGCTACACTTACCTTTTTAATTAGTACTTATCGGGTCGTATTCTTGTTTACTAAAAAAGCACGACTTCGTGTCGTGTCGTATTCGTATTGTAAAAAATCTTCTTGTGTCACTTCATGGCAAAACACAACCTAAATACACGATTTGTCACCCCCTACATTTCAGTTCACAGAGCTTTTATGGGATCGACAACTAAAAATCAAAATGCTCGTGGTTACTAGAAAAAATCGACTTAGTGTCATGTTGTGTTCATGTTGTAAAATATCTTGCCGTATCGTGCCATGACAAAACACGAGCTAAATATACGATTTTTCACCCCTACGTTTTAGTGCACAGAGCTTTCATGGGACCGACAACTAAAAATCAAAATGTGCGACACCGATCACTCAAAATTTTTAAAATATTGAACTGGATACCTCAACTCTCTATAATTTCCATGTGAACTGAGTGCAATTGCAGTACAAGCAAACTAGTCAAGTCACTTAAAAAAAAAGCAAGACACTTTTATTTTTTTTAATTTACAAAAAAGTTAAAATTTAAGTTATTTTCTACATATATAAAAGGTTCAATTTATAATTCTTCAATATTCCTCACTAATTATGCCTAAATAATATATCAATTTTTAAATTCAAACTTGGTATATTTGATCTACATATTGAGGCGATCATCCACACAAAAAATCATCAAAAAACTCAATCATGTACTGGGTGAAAAAAAAAGAGTTTTTGTCTGCACCCACCTAGTACGCCAACTCAACCCATCAACGTATTACCATAACTTGATTTATATTGTTAAAAATAGGGGGTTAAACCATTTAATCCCTTAAATAAAAACTAATACTTGATTACTCCATTCATTATCCACAATGCACGATTAATCCTCCGATTGCTTTTTTATTTTGTCAGAAGATAAATGTACTCCTAGATGATGTCACAAGTGTTTGAACACAAACTTCTCGCCATTTCAAACTGACGGTTCCTTTTCCTTCCATTTTGCAAAACATCAATTGCGTTCCAAACACTTCAGTCACTTCGAACTAAACCATCAGCTCTGACTTTGTATCGAACCCTAAAATTCCTCTTTCAATGATCAAAATCTAGTACGAATCACAACTACTAAGAAGAAATTGATCAGGTATATTTTGATTATTAACCATTTCATTTTTATTGAACAAAATCAGATGAATGATTAATTTGTATTTCGAAACCCTAACCTAGAAACGTAAAGAAATTTTACATTTATGATGATATTCTCTTCCTATCTATTCAAACATATTGTTATTGTGACAATCCTGATATAATTACGATTAATTATATTAGAATCATGCTTACCTTACTATTAATATATAATGTTAAGTTAGTATGTTAGTCTAATCCTACCTTCATAAAGCATGAAATATCGAATTAGTTACAAACACCAAATTTTGAAGCTTTCGGTAGGAATGTTCATGTTGGAGACTAGTTTTGACCGTCATAATATAACAACTGACTTGAGATGAAAACTAGATAGTTGTAGATATATGAGTTAAGTTTGTAACACAAAAAATGATTTGTAAAGAAGAGGTCCAAGTAAGGAGTTATGCTGAAATTACGAAACAAGGGCAAATATGTCCATTCCCTTTAAGTGGTAATTTGTCTTTTAGTAAACCAAATGGTTTAATTTGATTGGCTGGAAAGGAGGGTTGCATTTGCCAACTCATACCTCGTAATTTAACCTATTTCTCCAGCAAATTTAACCCTTGGTTCAGTTTTGAAAGTTTTTAGCTTGAGAAAAGATAAAGTAGAAGTTTAAGGAAGAAAGAATTCAAAGAAAAGCTAGGAAAAGTTCCAAGAAAATCCTTAAGGTGTTTCCAAGGTATAATTAGGTGTTAATATTATTTTAATCTTGTATTATACCTATTTCAAAGTATATAAATCATGAATTAGTGATTAAAATTCCATCCTCCTTTGTGATAATAAGTATTTATTCATATGTGAGATAAGTGATGTTTGTAGGTCATATTGCTTTGTATTGAAATCCTTTGTATTCAAACTTGCATATATTTTCGTGTGCTTACTGGAATTGAGAAATTCCAATTGAATATGAAACTAGACTCATATATTCATATCATATCCAAAAGTTGGAATTTAACTCCTTGTGGTTAAGACCTTAGTGATGATTTGAAGTTGATATCCTTAGGGTTTGTGCTTACATGACCTGAGTTTGGTTTGCCATTTGATATAATAAATGAACCCAACAAAATATGAAAGTTTAATCTTGTATTATTCAATATGTTTTCTGAAATTGGGTAAAATATCATAGAACGTTATGATGTATAGAAATTATGAAAATTCTTGGCAGTTGACTGAACGATACAGGAGTCATTAAAGAAGATTTGCTAGGTAATGTAGGAAAGGGCATATCTTGCTCTAGAAAACTTAAAATGATGTGTCGTTTTTTGTGTTGGAAACCTAATATGATGAGGATTGGATTACCAAGAAGAATTAAGGTAGGTTTGGGCTATAATTTGGATATGTTAGATATCATAATATGAATCTAGATTGGACTTCATTTATGATGAATGATTTGAATAAAATCATATGATGCTTATGAATTGAGTTACGTTTGAATTATTCTTTGGATTTTTAATATTCTTTTGATGATACTAATATTATAAGAATGATAGGAGAGGAAGAAGAACCGGTTGAACAAGTACCGAACAAAGGAAAATAAAAAGCCTGATAAGTTGCCAAAGTGAGATTTGAATATAGCTCTAAGAGAAAGATTTATTTTAATACTTCGGTATTCAAGATTTATTTGGATATTCAAATATTCAGGATTGGTTTAGGTCTTATGATTCAGGATTGGAATTGGACAAAGATCCAGTGATTTATTTTGTCTCATGACAAAGATTTGTTGGAACTTATGTTCCAGGATTTATTATTGCCAATGGGCAGGATTATTTGGATTTTATATCCACAAATTTGATATAGAATTGTTAATTCATTACAGGGAAGGAGTACCTCACTAAGCTTAATTCTTACGATTTATATTTTAATATTTTTAGGTTTGTACACTGCCAATTAGGATACCATATAATGGGCGATTTTGAGAATTGCATCGGTAGAGAGAGCTGGGGTTTACATATGGGGATTTGTCATTGTCACGCTAAATATTTTGATACACTCACAGATTGTATATATTGCATCAAACTTGGGTTGATTTTATATTTGTAATAGTTAATCATAGTTAATCATAGCATTGCATAACCGCTAATTATGACTCTGATGTTGATTTAGTCATGGTACAAGAATAATATTATATTCATTATGCACATAAATATTGATAAGTGGATTATATTTCAAATGGACTGAAGATCATAATTTAATTGTTATGAAAATAAATGATTCGAATGGATTTGGATTTGGGGCGTGACAGTTATATATCTCATTAAGAAGGAAATTACTACAATAATGTCAAAAACTAGAGTTATGAAAACCTATTATGACTTGCATGTCGTTAGTTTCATATAGATTTCAATAATTTGAAAATAATAACAAAATTTGTGCATTTATGAAATACTTCATTACGATTACTTATATTTGAGAAATTTTGAGTAATATTAACATATAAATCATATTTGTTTTGTTTATTAAGTACTTCAATTATATTTTCATTCATAGGTAACTAGAAAATTAGAGTGAAATATTTAAATTTATAAGAAATGATTATCAAAATGCTACAAATTAAAGTAACTAGTTACTATATTATTAACTTTTAAAGTCTCCGCTTGCATATATAGTATTTGAAAACCAATAAATTGAATTATTTATAGTATTTGACTATTTAAATTGTAGGAAGGATGGAAAATTCAAATTCCGATACACCTGCATGTACAAGCTCCAATAGCCAAGAAGAAGAGCAGATTTTGGTACAAGATCCTGTCGAACAAGTTGGTAATTTCATGTAACACCCCGCTCGATTAAATACTGGGTGAATAGTCCTATACCCAATTAAATCAGAGTATACAGTTGATTCATTCTTAACATCACCGTCGAAAAATATTTTCTTTTTATTAATCACCTAATAATCAATTAAGCTGGTATTAAAAACTTTCAAATTTTAATTTAATACAATCTCATTTTACCATTACAAATAATTTTATGTAATCCATTCCACAACAATGCATAATTGATAAGTAACATCATAACTGAGTTAAATGTAACTGGAATAAACTCCCGAGTTTAAATATCTCCATACAACAATCCAAATAAACTGAATGTATGTAAATTGACATAGAATCGAAATAACTAGAATCCTCGAGCGACATGCACAACATGAACTAACTGCTACAGATGTATGAATCAAGAGAATGAAAGCGTCTAAGTAAAGTCTGCAACTCCATAGCATTCATAGTACGCCAATGATCCATTCCTCTATGCCCTCCGTTCATGTGATTGGACACCTAATATATAAGATACAAGGGAGGCGAGAATATTCAAGAAAGTGGGTCAGAGCCCGATGGTAAAATATTTTTAAAAATAGCAAGTGATTAACAAGTAAAATTAAGCAATTATTATGTACCTGTTAGATTCTCGAAATTTCTCTTGAGATTCTCACCTATCATCTAGTGTACACGCCTAACGTACCTTCAACCATACTAGTTACTATTTACATGCTAACTAGTTCTTCCCAGTCTAACATCTAAACATATCCCAATATCATTCCCACATATTTCTCTCGCAATATAAGTAATACATATATATATATATATATATATATATATATCCAATTTCTCTTTAACATGGATAAGCACTTTTTCAATTTAATATAATTAAGTGTTCACCAACTTAATTCATTTCAGATTTCATTATCATTCATGTCTACTTAATTCACACAGTAGATAATATTACAAGTATATATATACATTCACTTTATTTTTTATATATATATTGTAGAGGGGGCTTGAAGCTCAGCGTGGCAACTCAAGCGTGACATCTTGGTGAGGCAGCTCAGCGAGGCAGCTTGGGGAGGCAGCTCAGCGTGGCAACTCAAGCGTGGCAGCTTGGGGAGGCAGCTCAGCGTGGCAACTCATACTTCAGCTTGTTGTGTTAATCATATTGTACCTTTGGTTACATTCACTGTAAAGCTGTAACGGTTGTAATGACATAACGATAATAATAATACAGTTTGGGTGAGGTCAAACGGTACTCACGAGAGACCAGGCATGGCAGGACCTGGGAGGGCTTTCATGCCCTATCGAATGACCTCACCATGGGAACTTTAGAGGGACTTGGTTTGGAGGATTGAGAAGTAAGGCACCGTTGGGGCTTGTCCTGACCATCTTAGATACACCTGGTAAAACACCGAAGGACCCTGACCGTGGAACCTCAAGCGGAGCAGCTTGGAGTTCCATCGGGCATTGAGTTATGGACCAAACGACCCTCTACTTAATGTCACATCTACTGTGGGTGATGTCACTAGCCATCTAAACAATGTCAGACATGCACTTGAGTAAAACCACCGTGATATTTGGGCCTGTCAGGCAGTTGGTGAACCACCTCTGCGACAACGACCCCCTGACACACAGTGGTTAGGCAAAAGGCATGTCTAGCATTTAATGTTTATGACGTGGAGACAACTAGTGCATCAGGAATTTAATGTTGTGACATAAAGTATGAGGGATGTCTTTCATAGTCTTTAATGACTGAGTTGCCTCGGGGGTGGTGTGGGGGGCTATTTAAGGACCCCAACCACCTTTGAGAAAGGGGGATCCTCTCTGAGAGAATTGAAAAGAGTTATTGCAAACTAGAGAGTTCACTGACTCACCATTGTCATTTATTACGAAGATTTTAATACTTGACACAGATTCTTCAGGGTGTGGGGTGTGTTTTGTGTGTTTTTACTTGCCTGCCAGGGTGTATCTAGGGTGCTTACTTCCCTCTCCCTCTAGCTAAGCCACTTCTAAAAGTCCATTAGCATGACCTGAGTTATACACGAGAGTTTTGTGAGTTTAAGTTGAGTCTATCCTCATTGGGTTCATGTTTATGTGTCCTATCACTAATCCAAAGCTTTGGCCAATTAACTTGTGATTACCATACTCAATAGGGGTTACGCCTCCATATATAATCTAAAGTACCCTCTTACATTTGGCGACTCTGCTGGGGAGGCATCTTTCTAGAGGAGGAGTATGGCGCAGGATAACGTTACTAGAAGACTCAATTTCGATGACATACAGCATAATGAAGAACAGGCTACGAGGGAGCAGGAGGCCCTAAGAGATGGGGCTCCTCGAGTAGAGGTACCGCTGGATCTAACGACGATAGGCGTCCCACGGGCGGCACAACCTTCCATGAGCGCAGGGCTGGGGCCTGCCCAGATGGTGCTCCTCATGAGTAAATTTTACGAGTTTTTGCAAACCCCAGTAGCTTCAACTATGCTGGGAGGATTGGAGACTAATGCCTACGTAACACCAGGAGTGGCCCCAGGGGCCCCACCGGGGGCAGGTATTACAGGAGCGGTCCCAGCAAGTGTACCCTCTGTTGTGAATCCCACTGTGGGCGGCTCAGGAGTTTCAACGGCGCAACCGATAATGTTCGCTCCGGTTGCAACGGGCGCTCAACCGTCTGCCCCGTTGCAGGTGGCCCCAGTGGCCTCGCCCTTGGAAGAAATGAGAAAATAGATGAAGAATGAGTGCTGAAGTTCATGCAGTCTTCCTCGCAGGCTGTGGGCGAGGTGGCAGCGGTCTACGACGACTTCCGGACGCCCTACCCCCAGGAGTACAACGATGAACCTTACCCGAAGGACTATATTCCCCCTACCTTTGAAAAATACTCAGGGAAGGGCGGGAACCCGAAGGAACACATTAAGCGTTTCGTTGAGCACTTGGGGGCGCATTGTAATGACAAAAAGCTTAGGCTGAGGGAGTTTTCCAAATCCCTGACTGATAAAGCATACACTTGGTACTCTCACCTGCCGCCCAATAGTGTCTCCACATGGGAGGAGATGCATGTATTGTTCGTCCGAAAGTTCTTCTTGGCAGAGGATGAGTTCACCTTAACCCAACTCGGCAGGGAAAGGCAAAGGCCAGGGGAGGAGGTAGTGGCCTACATCCGAAGGTTTAGGTAAAGGTCCCTCGACGTGAGGGAAGAAGCTAAGGAGGCTAGGTTACTACAAATTTGTGCTGAGGGATTACTTCCTGAGTATATCTGTCACCTGATCAATGAGACACGCGAGGGAACATTTTCAGCATTCTTAAAGTCCGTAAGAAATATATCTTTGGTGGTGCGACCTAGCCCGGTAGTAGCTCCCGTGATGTTCAGACAGCCGATACAACGCATCGGGGGAAGGTCTCAGGCCCCACGGGTGGGATATGTTGAGAGAGAAGATGGGGGCAAGGCCCAGAGGAAGGACAACAAAAGAAAGTTTGGAAGGGATAGAGAAGACCCGCCACCGTTGCCTTATACGGTGGAGGAGGCTATGAGTTGCTATAACGCAATGGTACAAGGCGGAACGGTTTATGAACCGAAAGGCGTCCCGGAGGAAGAACCCGACGCCGCAACCAGGGCCAATCCCAAATATTGTCAGGTTCATCGAAAGGTCCAACATCCAACAGAAAGCTATTTCACGCTGCGAAGAATCATCGACAAGTACATGAGGGCGGGAACATTACAAATCCCCCCGCGAAACGTTAACAATAACCCGCTCCTGGCGCATGGGGCCAATGTTGTAACAGCCTATGATAAGGAGGTAGAGCGGGAGGGGGGAGGGGCAACGATGGAGTTCGATAAAGCACTAGAGTATTGCACTAGGGGAATGGCTAACGTAGTCCTGGCGTATGATGAAGCAAGTGCTAGGGACGTAGAAGACGCCTATAGCGTTGAGGGCGAGGAAACGGATCCAGTCATAGAATATAGCGCAGTTTCAAAATCCCCAAAGTTCGCTTGGTTCTTCGATCAAGTGGGGATACCAAAGGAGAGCAGACTGGAAATAACTCGGGCGGTCCTTGACATCGCGAAGAAGGACGCGGTTCCCTCGTTGAAATGGAGGGGACCCATGGCGAGGCTGGTGAAAAAGTTCCTATCAGAGGTGACCTTCAGCGATGCAGATAGAGCTGTAAGGTTCCCTCATAACAGGCCCTTGTATGTAACGGCCAGTATCAACGGGGTTAGTTTTGCAAGGACGCTTATGGATGGGGGTGCTTCCATCAACATTATGCCGATCAACTCCTTCCACGCAGCTAATATCCCAGAAGAAAGGTTGGTCCCCATGCCTCTGGTAATCTCAGGGTATGACAACCAATCTTCCAAATCCATTGGGTATGTGAATGTGGGAATTGTAATGGGAAATCTGAGTTCCCACATCAAGTTCCATGTAATAGAAAGTGCAACTTCCTATCATTTACTGATAGGAAGAGTGTGGATGCACAATCAAGGTTTAGTTCCTTCAACATATCACCAATGCGCCAAGGCGAATGTCAAAGGAACAGAAGTGACCATTAGGGCTACAAAAAGGCCTTTTGCTATCGAGGAAGCTCACTTTGTAGATGCGGCCTTTTATACGGAGTTGGAGGAGGATGCTCGAGTCCTAACGAGAAGAATGAAGGGGGCATGGGTCCCCTCGATCTAGATAGAATGGGGCCTCTAAACGAGCAAAGTAAAGAAGCCGCGAGTAACGAAGGGGTGAGGGCCGAAGAAACCCATCAGGTGATCCCTCGACCCCAAAGTACCACGAAGCAGCTCAAAAACAAAGTAAGGCTTAGAGTGGATCCTGTGGAGCATGAGGTCCAACGGCAAAGCGTGCTGAGTCGCTTTTCAGGGGGAAGAATTGCTGAGGCTTCGAGAGAGAGGAAGAGGAAGGTCGTGGCAACAGCTACCAACAGGCAATGCAAGAAGGTGGTCACTGAAGAGGGGAAGGTGGTATACCGTTTATAACGATGTGAGCGGGCGGCCGAAGGGACCGAGGATGGGGCTGACCCGTTATATGAGTGTTTCTTGGTGGATCGACAGGGGCAATGTATGGTGATAGACAACTCCAACATACAGGAGTTCGTGGAGGGGGTCGCCGAAGAACCAGACTACATGGCAAATCAACCAAAGCCCCGGGCACAAGAGTTGGAGCAGTTGAACCTGGCAGGAGAAGGGGAAGACCCAAGGCCCATCTTCATCGCGAAGGATCTCGGTAAGGAGAAACGAGAAGCCTTGGTTGGGCTAATCCGGGAGTTCATAGATGTCTTTGCATGGAAGTATACCGAAATGGAAGGGCTAGATGAGGAAGTGAGCTGCCACAAGCTAAACGTGATGCCTTCAGCCATCCCGGTGAAGCAGGCAACGAGGACTTATAAACCTGAGTTGGACTTGAAGATTAAGGAAGAGGTTCAGCGTTTGTTGGCAGCAGGATTCATCAAACCAATACAGCATCCCCTTTGGCTATCTAGCATTGTGCCAGTAGGGAAGAAGGACAAGAGTCAAATAAGGATCTGTGTGGATTTTAGAGATTTGAACAGGGCTTGTCCCAAAGATGAGTTCCCTCTACCCTCCATTGATAGCTTGATAGATGCCACGGCTGGGCATGAGATGTATAGCTTCATGGATGGGTACGTAGGGTACAACCAGATCAAGATGGACCCCGCAGACGCAGAGAAAACAGCATTCAGAACCCCATTAGGCAATTTCATGTACAAAGTAATGCCGTTTGGACTTAAGAACGCGGGAGCTACTTATCAAAGAACAATGATGGCCATTTTTCACGATTTCTTCCACAAATTTGTAGAATTCTATGTGGATGATTTGGTCATCAAATCGAAGAAGGAGGAGTCCCACTTAAACGACCTAAAGAAGGTGTTTACTCGATGTAGGAAGTATAAATTAAGGATGAACCCATTGAAGTGCGTCTTTGGAGTAACAAGCGGGAAGTTTCTAGGCTTTGTGGTTGATCGACAAGGGGTGCAGATGGACCAGGATAAACAACGCGCGATCTTAGAGATGTCGTGCCCAAGAACGGCGAAGGAGCTAAAAAGTTTCCTCGACAAAGTCTCCTACCTCAGAAGATTTGTACCAGGATTGGCCGAGGTAACACACCCGTTGATGCAGCTGCTGCGAAAGAACACAAAGTTCAGGTGGGAAAAGGATCACCAAGAGTCTCTCGATGAGTTGAAGAAGCTGCTCGTTTCACCACAAATCATGGTTCCTCCGCAGGCAGGAGTACCGTTGCAGCTGTACCTCACCTCCACTACAAGGTCCGTTGGAGCTTTGCTGGCACAAGAGATTGACGGGCAAGAACGGCCAGTGTATTACCTCAGCAGGATCATACATGGGCCAGAGATTAGATATAATAGCCTAGAAAGGCATTGTTTGGCCTTAGTCTTTGTGGCACAAAAACTTAGACATTATATGCTGTCTTTTACAATTCATATTGTAACCAGATGTGATCCTATTAAGTATTTGTTGGCTAGAACTATCTTGATTGGCAGGGCAGCTAGGTGGTTCCTTATTCTCTCCGAATATGATTTAAAATGTGTGGTTCCTCGTGCTATCAAGAGCCAGGCGTATGCTGATCTGTTGGCAATCTTTCCATCAGGAACGTTTGAACCACCTAAAGAAGACATCCCGGGAGACGACTTACAGGCCAACTATCTGGATGCAACCGATGAGGAATGGACGATGCAGTTTGATGGGTCTTCGGCAGAGAAAAAAGGAGGGGCAGGGGTCATCCTTTCAAAAGGAACGGACGGGATTTGCCTTTCCTACAAACTAGATTTCCCTTGCTCCAATAACGAAGCAGAATACGAAGCGTTGGTACTAGGGTTGCTGGAGGCTTTTTGAAGGGGAATTCGTTCACTCTGCATCAAGGGTGACTCGAACTTAGTAATTCAGCAAGTTAACGGAGAATATGCGTTGAAGCACATGAGTTTGGCACCATACAGAACGATCATTCAGAGGCTCCTCAGCCAGTTCCATCAGACCAAAATCAGAAGACATCCCAGAACGATGAACCATCATCCAGACGCTTATGCCACTATTGCTCAAAAGATGGTCATGAGGAGCGATACGACTATCATTACGATCCAACGAAGAACAGCTCCTTCGGTGGCGCAGTCAATACTACCGATGGAGGGAGACGCGGATTGGAGAGGAGAGATCAGGAAGCAACTGGAGTCTGGCGAAGGAGCTATGGGACTAAGAGAGTTAGCCCAATACTTTACAAACCAGGGAAATCTTTACTTCAGAAATGCAGGGGGATGGTTATCGAGATGCATTGGGCCAGAGGAAGCAGAGCGGAGGTTGAAGAAAACACATGAGGAGCACTGTGAAATAACTGAGATACCTCTTTATAGGAGAATTCAAAGAGGGGGATATTTTTGGCCTAGAATGAAACAGGATGCGGCAGAACTACAACGGAATTGTGATAAGTGCCAGCTATTTTTCGAAGCGGCTGAGTGCCATTTCATCGAAGCCCAAAGGGATTGAAGGCAGCCCTATATCGACTTTATTCAAGATGGAATTGTCCCAACGGAGAAAATGGATGCGATGGGACTGAAGCGAAGGTCCCCGAGGTTCTATATCCAGGAGGGGCAGCTTTATCGAAGGGGGTACTTCAACAGGCCATTGCGTTGCATCACAAAGGAAGAAACAACTGAGGTCCTCAAACAAGCTCATGACCTAGCTCACATAGGAGGGGCCAAGTTATATGATCAGCTGATGACGTTGGGATATTATTGCCCAACGATGGAGAAAGACTCTACCGAATTTGTTCGAAAATGCAAAGCTTGCCAACTCCATGGAAATATGATCCATGCCCCATCGGTGGACTTACACTCTCTGTCAACACCCTATCCATTTCATACTTGGGCGTTTGACCTAGTGGGGGCAATACACCCTTCTTCGAGAGGCAAGATATGGATACTGGTAGCAACGGAGTGCTTTACAAAATGGGCTGAAGCAATACCACTTAGAAGGGCAACGGCTGGGATAGTGAGTAACTTTATCAGAGAGTATATCATTTGCCGTTTTGGGATCCCAAAGGTTATTCTCTCAGATAATGGGACTCCCTTCGTAAACTCAGAAGTAACGATGCTCACAGACAAGTACTCCATTGTTCATCACACTTCAACGGTGGCATACCCGAAGGGGAACGGTCAGGCCGAGGCAACTAACAAAACTCTGGTTAATATCTTGGCTAAAATGATGGAGGACTTTCCAGGATCGTAGGATGACAAGATACCAGCAGTGTTGTGGGCCTATCGAACGACTAAGAGGAAGCCCACAGGGTACACTCCGTTCTCCCTGGTCTACGGGGCTGAGGCAATCCTTCTAGTGGAGTTGGAAGTTCCCTCTGCTCGATACGCCTTACGAAGTAGCATGCTTCCTCAGAACAGGCATGTGCAGTTGGAGGCATTGGATGAACACAGAGACAACGCGATGCAATATTTTCAAATGTATACAAAGCAACTCTCTAGGGCATATGACAACCTGGTAAGACCAAGGAGGTTCGTGGAGGGAGATCTCGTCTTGAAAGCAGCGGTGAAACACATTAGGGGACTTCCTCTGCCAAAGTTCGCAGCCAATTGGGAGGGACCTTTCGTTGTGAAGGAAGCTCATGATTCAGGTTATTGCTTAATTTCTAAGTTGGAGGAAGATAAGCCATTCAAAATTAACAATAAATGGCTGAAAGTCTATCATGTGTAAACAATTAAGTTTGTACCATCGATGTATCTAGTCTTTGACTATGAATATATAAGTTTTATTGATGACGAGAAGTATAGACATTGATATGAAAGCAGTCATAACTAAGAGATAAACTGGAAAATATACATTCTTTCATTCATTAAACAAGAGAGCATTACAAAAAATTGGGAACTATCGCCCAAGAATTACATGAATGGACGAAGAAAGAAAATATATACGAAGTAACTACTCTAAAAGAAAAGATAAATCCAAGGAAGAGAAAAAATCTCCAGGCAGGCCCGAAGAAGCTGCTGTGAAAGACCTTTGGGCGTTAATGGAAACCTCCAGCCTCGTTTGAACTTGCGTACGTTCAATCAGGAGTCGCTCACGCTTCAGTTTGGCCAGGCACAAAGCTTCTTCGGCATCCTTCACCTCTTGATCCACCGCTTCCAAAAAAGGTGCCAACGTGATCAACCTAGCCTCCTCGGCCTTCTGGTCCTCCTGGTTCTTTCGTAACACCTCCCTCTGGCCGATCAGTTGCTGATTCTTCAAGGTCTTCAGATATGTTATAAGCCAGTCAAAGCGGAAACCATCACGTCACAACTCCTTCAGAAAACCCAGATATTGGTTAAGAAGGGATCTGGTAACACTTGCAGTAGGGGTACCGGCAATTTCAGCAACAACGATCGCCATCCCCTGAAGTCTATGACTCATCACATGAATATTGGAGCGCAGGCAATCTGATGTAAAGGTCTCAGGATGACGATTCACCAGTTGCTCGATCACCAAGCGATGGTTGACAGGCATTTGAGGAGACTGCCGAAGCACCATGAGGCAGAATGCATGAGGAGCCAGGTCGGGAAGAGGCTGCTCACACCCAGACTCTCTCTCGGTGGCAGCACCAGTTGTAGAACCTTGATCATCATGAATAGAATTTTTCGAAGCATCAGGTTCTTGGAAGGGCGAGCCTACAGGCGAGAGGACTGGGGGTGAATCCTCCCGAGCAACCTGAAAAGAAAACCAAAATAATGGAATTATGAAAAAAAACTTAACAAGTGTTTTCATTGTTAAGTCACCGTTACAAGGTGGAGTTTGTGAAAAAAACTTAACAAGTGTTTTCATTGTTAAGTCACCATTATAGGGTGGAGTTTATGAAAAAAAAAACTTAACAAGTGTTTTCGTTGTTAAGTCACCGTTATAAGGTGGAGTTTGTGAAGAAAACTTAACAAGTGTTTTCGTTGTTAAGTCACCATTGAAAGGTGGAGATTGTGGAAAAAAAACTTAACAAGTGTTTTCGTTGTTAAGTCACCAATCTAAGGTGGAGTTTACGAAAAAAAAACTTAACAAGTGTTTTCGTTGTTAAGTCACCATTATAAGGTGGAGTTTATGAAAAAACTTAACAAGTGTTTTCGTTGTTAAGTCACCGTTATAAGGTGGAGTTTATGAAAAAACTTAACAAGTGTTTTCGTTGTTAAGTCACCGTTATAAGGGGGAGCTTAAGAACAATCTTATGAAAATCATAAATTATGGAAAATCTTAACAAAAGATAGCAAGGAAAATATACCTCAGTCACAACGGGAATATATGAGGCGGACACAGGGACAGGAACCGTTGGAGGAGAGATATTTACCTCAGAAGCTGTAACGGGGTCCCTGGACGCAGAAGCCTCCACGCTTGGCAAAACTCTTGGCAAGACTCTATCACCCGTATAGGGCACAACGACCAGCACACGGGGTTCATCATGCGAAGATACTGAGCCCTCAAGCACAGCCACATCAGGACGGGGTGTAAGCACACCAACCTGGGCCCTCACTACAGGAGTTGGTGCAAGATCAGGAGAAAACTGTGCATAAAGCCAAGTGTTAGAAAAAATAATTGGCACAGAAAATATGAAGAAATAGCTCCACGTGTTACTTACCTCAGTTATGGTGCTAAACAAAGGAATGCCAGTCGGGCGTCTCATCAGCATCGTTGGAAGAAGCATGCTTGCCAACAACGAGGACACTTCAACCTGGGGTACCCAAAACATATCACAACTCAGTAAGCCAAATAAGGAAAGAGTATGACCGAAACGGCTACAGCAAATAATTTATAGAGCAAATCATACCTCGGGCTCACTCTCCTCAACAAGTACAATGGGCAGAGGAACCTCGGGTAAGGCCTGTGAATCAGAAGGGACCAAAGGTGTTGTCTCGGGATGTGCCACTTCGGGCAGGGTTACCACTTCAGGCGAGGAATCACTCGCAGGGTCAACGGCATCACCTCCCGCAATGACTTCCCTCGCACGTTGGCTGACTCCACGGCGAGAATACGTAAGCCCTGTCATGGGGGAACGGGGAGGAGTCACATCGGTATGAGATGCACCGAAGCGTCCCCCCACAAAAGGGCTCACGGGAGGACTGGAGGGGTCTGGTCTTTCTATTTCAACTCCCTGCAAAAACGGTTGTCAAAAAGGGGGAGGGGTAAATATACACATAAGTAAAGACAGTGGTCCTTAAGCAAAAAGAAGATAATAATTAAGTCAGCCATACATACCTCCAATTCAGAAGGAGAACGAGAAGACACGACCACGGACGAAGTGGGAGGAGTAGCAGCAATTGAGGGGGCAGGGGTGGATTGCACCTCAGGGGTCAAGTGCACCTCAGGAGCCCGTTTCTTCTGGGACTTGGTGCCCAGAGTCTTCTTCCTCGAGCCAGCTGCACTAATACTGACCCCTTGGGGAGCCCTGGAACTCTTCCTCTTCCTGGCCGTTGGCTCTGAAGGATCCACCACCATCGTGGGAAAAGCAATGGAGGAGGGGACAACGACTGCATGCCGTTGGTACTCGACATTTATTCGATCTAGCTCTGCTTGGGCCTCCCTCCTTACGCGTTCAGCCATCTCGACAGGCATGGGAGGAGGAACGGAGGCTATGGGAAGAGCTGCCATGGGAGTTTGGGGCTTCTGGGACTTCGATTTCGATTTGATGTCCCACTCTTGGCCGTTTTTGCCTTTTTAGCAAGAGGTTGAGAAGCCCCCTCGTCGGTAGTAGCTGCAGCAGAGGGGGCAGCCTTCTTTGCAGCAGCAGTTTTGGACTTTGGTGTGGCAGTTGGGACCATGGCACAAAGTGGGGGAAGCTCGTTGGGAGGTGCTTTGTGGGTTGAACTTAAAGGGAACTCTATCCCAAGCACAGAGTTGCCCTTTAGCCCCAACTCTAGGGCAGAAAATGAGCAAACAGGAGGGTACACCGGCTCTCCCTCGATGAACTTAGCAATTTCAGCTAGTTGTCTTGGCCAATATTTGGTGGCAAACAGAGGGGTCACATCCCCATGCCTAGTAATACTAGGAATGGTGACACGCCCAGCCATTGTTGAGGATATCCCCCACGCAGCAGTTGAAGAAAACAACGAACATGCCTCGCCAAAGGAGACTTCGGGATTTGATGATTGGAAAACTGGACGTGGCACCCCTTGGTCAAACCCAAACTGACAACTGCATCGGTTGGGATTATAATGCTCGCTCGTGTATCCCCATTCGGTGTAGGAAGGCAGATATCCAGGAGAAAGCAGAAGAACCACGACAAGCGAGGGATCCTCAATGTCAGGAGAAGGGTCCTGTATCAATCTGGCATCGTGATGAAAAAATTTACAAGTATGAAAAAATGCCTCTTCCTGATATGGCCTCATAACGAAACTCTCAAAACGATCAATCACTGAAATCAACTCCTTTCGGCTTTGCCTCTTATGATAAATGAAGGACCGAGGAGGCAAAACTGTTTCAACCGAAGGAGGACTGTTGGGCTTGGCCGCTACGGCAGGAAAGCGGAAGTAGAGGAAACTGGTCAGAAGCACACTGTTGGCAAAATTGGCCAAGTTATAACGGCCAATGGAGCGTTCCATGTCGAATAAAGTCCTGTCCAACCAGGTGTACAGGGATCCCAAGGCAATTGCAGTCAGGGGAAGCTTTATGCCTCGAGCTAGGCGAAGGGACAAGTTGATGAGGTCTCTTCGGGGCTGATCGTTGGGCTTGTCCGTAAAAAAGAAACGGGATAAAATCACAAGAATGTAAGCAGGAAGCTCCAACGGCGTACCTTGATCAGGGGCAGTTGATGAAGAACTGCCTTCACTAGAACTCTGGAAGTAATAATTGATCAAGGGAGAAAAAGTAGCTTTGTTGGAAGAACCGATGCAGCTTCGGCATATGCGATCCAACTCCAAACGATCCGCAGTCTCTTGAGCGTCAAGAGCTTCATCGGTGTAAGGCTCATGGCCTGTTGCATCAAGGCCCAAGAGCTCACACACATCCTCCAGAGTTATGGTAAACTCACCCCAGGCAGCAATGAACGTATGAGTCTCCACGTTCCAGCGAGAGACCAGTACAGGCAAGGCAGCGTTGTTCTTTGATATAGTAAACTCACCAAACCACCTTGCCCGTTGCAGCCCAATCTTAGTAAGGACATCAGTATAGGAACTCTGCATGTGAGAGTTCCAGACAGCAAAGTGTGCGGGGGATCCCCCGGGTGCTTCAAAATCAATATGGGACCATGGGAAGTCCCCTCGCTCTAGGAGAAATCTGAGAGTTCCTTCTGGGGGCAGAAGTCCCCACTTAGACACCTCTTCGTCCTCATCACCCAACAAGAGGGCGTCAAACTTGGAGGAAAAGCAGACAGCCTTACAGGCAACAGCAAAGCCATCACCCTCCCCAAAAATGGGAGAGCGACGGTAAAATCTCAGCTGTTCTTGGCGAGCAGCACCCAGAGCGGAGGCAGCAGTGGTGGTGGCAGATGGAACACTGGTGGCGAAAATGGCGGGGTTGCTTGAAGACGCCATGACAAACAGTGAAGCTGTAACAAAGAAAGCTTCGAGAGAAAAGGGATTGAGAGCAACAATGGGGGCGGACGATTACAAACGGTGGTATAGCTCTTGCAACAATGGAGTTTCTCTCTCTCTCTCTCTCTTTCTAAAAAAGAAGCGACAGTCTGATGAAGAAGATAATAGCGAAGTAAGGAAATAAGCAAAGAAGAAGGAAGAAGTGGAAAGAGACCCCTGAGGCCCACGTGTTTAAGGTTCAAAATATTTTGAATATGGCGGTTGAGACTTTCGAGTTTGGTGTTTAGATTTCCCCACCCTCGCACGTGCACCGCCGCCTGTAATCATTTCACATGAACACGTGGCACTTCGGGGAGTGCTGTGACAGTTGAAAAGATAGCACACGTCATTAATGAAACGACGCATAGAGAATAGGAAGCGTTGCCTTCTTCAGCAAGCTTGAGTTTTTGGCGCCAATCTTTTTGTCAGACTTATCTAACAAGGCCCCAACGAAGAAGATGTTCTAACGGTTACACAAAGAAAAATCCATCAAGTTGAGTCATTTCGTGCAGACATTTCTTGTCCCAACAAATCTCTCCACGAGGGGGCAAATGTAGAGGGGGCTTGAAGCTCAGCGTGGCAACTCAAGCGTGACATCTTGGTGAGGCAGCTTAGCGAGGCATCTTGGGGAGGCAGCTCAGCGTGGCAACTCATACTTCAGCTTGTTGTGTTAATCATATTGTACCTTTGGTTACATTCACTGTAAAGCTGTAACAGTTGTAATGACATAACGATAATAATAATACAGTTTGGGTGAGGTCAAACGGTACTCACGAGAGACCAGGCATGGCAGGACCTGGGAGGGCTTTCATGCCCTATCGAATGACCTCACCATGGGAACTTTAGAGGGACTTGGTTTGGAGGATTGAGAAGTAAGGCACCGTTGGGGCTTGTCCTGACCATCTTAGATACACCTGGTAAAACACCGAAGGACCCTGACCGTGGAACCTCAAGCGGAGCAGCTTGGAGTTCCATCGGGCATTGAGTTATGGACCAAATGACCCTCTACTTAATGTCACATCTACTGTGGGTGATGTCACTAGCCATCTAAACAATGTCAGACATGCACTTGAGTAAAACCACCGTGATATTTGGGGCTGTCAGGCAGTTGGTGAGCCACGGTATCCATTGACTTGTACGCCTGATGAGCAAGTTCAACAAAATCATATTTTTATATGCGACGCCTCGGTATCCATTGACTTGTACTTGTGTTGCTTCCCACGAAGTATAAACATCTGCATTTAGGCCTTTGAATATTACGTATGCCATGTGTATACCTGAAAATAATAAAATGTAATTGTTATCATTTGAATATAAGTTATTGAATACTACATCTTGTCTATGACTAGCTTCTCTCGATCTTCAGCGTCTTTCTATAGCTCATTAATATCCTCTATTAACACCTCAAAAATCCATACCAATAAGTGATATGTCTATAAACACATATATACAAAAATAAACTGAGATTTAAGGCCTAGGAGGGAACTCTACCTTCTACAAATTTGTTATGATTGTGCAGTTTGTATCTGTATATAAACAATGTCAGTACTATATAAGTTTATGAAGCATTTGCAAAAAATATACATAATAATTCCATCCATAAGTTTGTGGAGTTTAATTTGCTTGGGAGCTGACAGCTGATGAATAAATGTCTGTACTACCGAAGCTCAAGTTGCTAGCGATAACTGGTTCACATTAAAAAACATAACAGTTAAATGAATTAGGCCTACTTCAGTGATTGATCTGTTCAAGATCAAGAAGACTTGCAATTAAATGATTGACCTGTTCAAGATCAGGTTTAAGCATTCTTCGTATACCTTTAACTGTTAAATGGATTAGTCCTACTTCAGGACTTAATGAAATGATAACTGACTTATTGGGAACAAGATAAATATTAGCCACCAGACTTAACTTTAGATATAAAGTTTATACCAAAAGTCTCATGAATCCAATTCCAAATAGCATCAGGGAACTGGCAGAATAAAAATAGATGTGATTCAGTTTCGTTCAATTTTATTTCTTTTCAAAATCTGTCCTTTGTTCTTTGTACTTCGTAACTTTGGATTTGTAATTATTTTCAGTTTTGTCTTAATTACCTTTCAATAATTTCATTTACTACTATAATTTACTAGTCAATTGCATTTATTTTCTTTACTTGCACTGTTTTCAAATTATGGTATTTTTATTCCATGTTAGTTTTTATTAATCCTAGTTTAGGTAAACATAAAATTTTAGAAAAAATATATTAAATTGAACCTCAGGACCCCAACACGGTCGTATAATTATCATTTTGGCTATAAAATTACTATTTATAAGTTCTAAGTCTTGTCTGGGACGCTAGCATAGTTACACATCTGACATTCGAGGTCTAACAAAGATAAAAATATTTTTGGGCACACCTAGTTGGACCAATTTTTGCATTGTTAAGTCTTCGTGGCTAGGTATATGAGAGTTTAAGCATATTATCATGTGCCTCGTTACATGGTAATGTTCATTTTCAACATTCTTAAAATCATGAGCAATAAATTAGAAGAATATACTACTTGATATCAAGAAAGAAAGTGATTATGGCAATAAGCATATTGACAATGACAATGGCAGGAATAATGTTTGAGTGCACTTGATTGTTAGGCCTTAACTTGTCCTTTTCATATAGAATACTCATCAAGTCATCAAACTTTTTAATTCTACCATATGAACCTTTCTTCCATCTTGCGAAAAATAAAGACGCCATTCACAATCAGTTTGTAATCGACTTCTTAACAACTTTGGCATCTAGTTAGATGAAAGGGATTGAAAAATCTGGTGGTGCATCTAGTTAATGACTCCAGATTTTGGCATCGAGTTAATGATTTTGGCGTCTAGTTTGTAATCAGCTTCTTAATGACTCCAAATTTTATGCTACATTTGATTTTACATTGAACCTGTTAGGATATAACAAGAAGAATGCATAATATTATCACTTAACTCATGTTATAAATATCAAATTGCTGGAGGACCAAAGATTTAAGAAACAACTAAGACAATTGATATTTATTCAGATGCTTCAGATTCACATTATCAGTATAAGATGATGCTCAACAATTATGCTCAAAGAATGAACCTGGAATTGAGAGATATTCTAGTAATAAGGGGGATCCGCCTCATGCTCATAGCTTCAAGTTTACCTTAACTATTGATGGATGTTTCTTTGAAAGTCTGAGGTTCTATCAGACCTAAAAGGAAGTAGACCAAGCTGCAGCACATGTTGCTTTGATGTCATTTTCTTTGGTCTTCCCTAAAAATAATGACTCCCACTATTGCAAGAATCTTTTACAAGAAATGGATCAGAGTGAAAGGTTTATCTTGCCAACATATAAAACTATAAAGTCTTAATACGACATTCTTTTCGATTGTGGAAGTTGGAGGAGAGATTTTTCATGGGAGAGAAACAAAGTCCATGAAACAAATAGAGCTCAATGATGCAAAGTCTTCTTACACCTATTTAATAGAACGTAAATCAAATCGGACGAGTGATTTAAAATACCTACTTCCTTTTAAAATGAAGCCCTCAAATTCACTCCTGGAATTAAATGACTCACCACTGTTGATCCAAAAGGGAAAGCCAAATCTGGTGCTACACCAGTTTCAACTCTAACTACACAATTCGATCAGAAATTTAAGGCAAATCAATTCAGACCACTGAAGATCTCAAATTTGCACCTAGCTCAGACTTGTTCACCGCTGCAAATCCCAAAGGGATTACCAAATCTGGTGGTGCATTGGTTTCAACTCTAACCACAATATTCGAGGAGCTATCTAAAGAAAGTGAAGATTCACAGATAATCAAGAACATGGCAAGTTACTTGTTATGTAACAAAGTGAGAGTGTTTAACAGAAGTCCAAATATGGAATTCCTCAAGGGCACTTTTCTTCAACCCATTCGCGAGGACAAGTGGGTTGTTGTGAGTTTGGAATTCCCCATTAAAACAGATGCTTAATCTTATGTATATGTTCGTATTTTAATCTTCTTTAGTCAGTTATAAAGAATACTAATTTTTCATGTCATATTGAAATAAACATTGTGAAATTTCATATGCCTAAATAATACATGAATTCCTTAATTATATAAATGTATAGATTAATTTAAGGTGATAGTCTAATTTACTTCGGTATCTTTTGTACATATCCATTCATTGTTCGGTTATACCAACATATAAATATACTTAAAGACAATATATTAAGTCACTAATTCTTTGTTTCCATTTGATATAGTTTATTAGTCATAGTAGAACAACATTATAACATCTCATTAAATGTTTAATCAATTGCAAACATTGTCGATGTCTTATCCTAAAATAAGCACCACCTAAATATATATTAAACGACAACACATGAAATACAACTTAGCATTTACACGTGGAATCATCCACTTCTCGTCTCACTTATGTAAAAATAATTTTCAATCAAATACCATAAAACATAAAAAGAACTACACCTAACAATGTCACTAGAAAGAACACGAACAAAATATCTTCAACTAATGCATGTGCAACACTAAGTAATAATAGAAAATTAACACTCCTTCGTTCTTGTGTGGTAAAGGAGTAGTTCCAACAACTTTCCTATAGAGATTTAATTTGAGATGACACTAAGATTTAATATTAATCTCAAGAAGATAGAGATTAAGTCACGATATCACCCACATCTCCTACGTATCGGCTTGTGATAGTGTCAAAGTCCACGTAGTTTTACGTACTTGATATTAAAGCAATACATCACAGATTGAGAAAGACAAGCTTGGTAGTGAAAACTGTTATAGATTAGGAAAGTTATAATGTGGGAAAATTGATCCTTCCTCTTCCTTTTTAGGCCCCTTCAATTCATTATGTTTCATGCGCACCCCTCAAACAGTATAATGGTCCCAATATGTTCTTTGAGTCACCCTATGAGTTAATTCTAGGGGTATCAATGCTCTAATGAACCAGGTTGTTGATAGAGACTTTGTCCAACTGAGGTAGTATTCTAGACTTTGGTTTGATCGACCCTCAACTTAGTAAATATCTCTTGGGTAGGCCAAACTTAGTGATAAATGAACAAATTCAATGCTTATATTTATATGTGGAATGAGGGTAATTTGATCATTTGGTCCAAAATATGCCATAAAAGACGGTATATTTATGTGGAATTAGACTAATTTGATCATTTGGTCCAAAATATACCATTACCTTGGTAGGATTGGCCATGCATAGCTGGATGCTCATTTTCTAATAGTCGAGCTATATGTTCATATAGGCCGATACAGAGTGCAACCCAAATAAGGCACATGTACTAATTTAATCATCCAGGCGTTATGAAAGGATAGTATAGGAACCAGTCCTTTGGATTCAATAAGGAAACAAATTAAAAGAACAAAAAATAATACACTAAACTGCCGTTGCACCAAAGAAATGAACATAAGCAAAGAACTCTAGATGGAAATAGAATATAAAGGAAAAAGATAGGAAATACCAATAAGATTAGTAGAAAAATCTTTAAAAGGGGATGTTCCAAAGGTGGTGAAATTTACATAACGGATATAAAAAGGATATGAAATACCAAATTTAGTAATTTTAACCCTATTTATATGCAAAGTCGCTTAGTGTTAGATTTGTGTAAATAAGTAAGGTAGTAGGTTACTAGTCATCCATGCTTGGAGAGAGAACCTAGGGTAACCATCTCCAATCGAAAGAGAACGAAAGACCAATATATAATTTTTAGAATTATTCCAATTAAAAGATCCAACCATAATATATTTAGAAGCCATCAAGATGCTAACAAAGACAACGGTGCCAATTGAAATAGAACCCAGCATAGACAAGGAAAACTTAAATTTTATATGTTCGCGTTAATACTACTCGCCAAACGAGTTCTCTGGAATAAAGATAAATAGATAAGTTCTCACGATAAACGTTGTGCATGTTTGATAGTTTCACAGAGGAGTCGTGTACTGACACTTGCCATATAATCCAAGAATGTGCACAATTTTGGCATGAGAGGTGACCTTTATATAAAATACACAAATAAATCCAAACACGGCCAAAGCTCATGGAGGCGAACCTTTAAATATAGTCGACCCTGTTACCTCGCACAAAACCTTGTTACCCAGCCCCGACCCCATTTAAAAACCCCGTGAGGGCCCCGAACCCTCCCCAAACATTTTTTATGATATTTTATAACTTATTTTATTCAAGTATTCGAATGGAATTCAAGTTTTTTTTAATGTTAAACTAATAAAAAATTGAAGTCCTCTAACTAAGAGTATGCATTGAATTATTATTATGCCAAACTAACTAATATGAATAGATTTAACTAGAATATTTGTAATAACACCCTTAAACGGGATGGGTTTAGATTTTTTACACACAAAACCCACCTCGAACCCGATTTTTTATTTATTTCAAACACAACTTGACATTTTATTTACCACAAAATCCCCCCAATTATGGCCGGATGAGGGGTGAGTCCCCACCAAAGCCCACCCGTTGAATTAGATGATCAATTGTAAACAAACATATCAAAAATCGAACTAAAATTCACACAAACTAGTAAGCAAATATTATCTTACATTAATATATAAAAATACAACAACAACCAACTTGCAATCCGGGATTTCAATTGGCTCACCCTCAACCTCCTATCACCACTACAAATCAACCTAGGTATTCAATTGGCTCACCCTCAACTTCATATCACCAATACAAATCATATGTAAAAAAAACTAATGATATATGTGTAACACCCCGCCTAATTAAATAGTGGGTGGCCATTCCCATACCAAATTAAAACAGAATATACAGTTGACTCATTCTTAGCATCACTGTCGAAAACAGTTACAACTCACCCAATACCCAAATAAGCTGGTGTTAAAAACTTTCCAAATTTTAATTACAACAAAAACCATTTTTAGTTTAAGAATAACACTACACATATTTATTCAAACACAATAACCAAATAGATAACACAAAAGAATTTAAATGCCATTGGAATACACATTCCCAAATAATAATCTAAAACAGAAATCCCAACAATATTAAATGTATTAAAATGACACTAGTACAAGAGTATTTGACTCCGATAGAAAAGAGACAATTGAGTTCCTTTGGGCGACATGCCCTAACTAAGAGAATACTGTGAATCAAATGAAGATAGGCATCTAAGCAATACTCCATGGCTTCATAGCTCGTCATAATCCACTAAGGTTGGCATCCCTGTTGCTGGACACCTGATATAAAAGGTACAATAGAAAATAAAATATGCAAGGAAACGGGTCAGAGCCCGATTGTGAAAATGATTTTTGAAAACAGCAAGTATTTAACAAGTGCAATAAAGCATTTATTATGTACATGTTAGTATCCACTCTCACTTGCTATTCTCACCTCTCATCTAGAGTGCACACTTAACGTCTCCTATTAACCTCCTAGTTAATGGTTCCTCCTCACTAGTTTCCATTCTATGATTCCATCCTATATCATAACCCCATACGTTTCCCATTAACATGATTAGATTATCATTAATATGAAGTAAGCTTTTCAATATATATTCATTAAATTATTTCAATTCTTTTCTCAATTCACCGTTATCTACAATTATCACACAGTAGATGATTTAACCACAATATATCCAATCATTATTTTAATTCATTATATATATATATATATATATATATATATATATATATATATATATATATATATATACATATATAATACGGCACCCCGAGTCATAGCTGCGGTGCAATGCATTACTCTGCTATCATGTCCCATCATCGCTAGTTGCCGAATAGGATACAAAAGGTTCGGTAAGGATTCCTCGAACCATAAACAACATCACAAACATTGGAGGCGAACATAGTTCTCGTATCCATGGGTCGCGCACATACCTATGTTCCCACAGTCAGCAAACTTATCAACTCCCCGATAAGTCTTTCATAGACCTATGTTCTTGAGCGACAAATCAAAGATCCCATGGATTCATAAGGATATGACTGCCCTCACGCGCAAACCTCCCGTTGATAGCAAGTAATCTAGGTATGTCATACACATAATCATCAATCAATCAAATAGGCATTATCATACCTATAATATAATATCAACAAGGTACTCACATTACCCTAAGATAATTCCCATACGTAGCATTATATCTCTTTAAATCATACGTATAAAATAATATGACTTTTCATCTTTAATTTAATTATCCCCGAGTCTCACTCATTTCCCAAGGTTCATATAGGCTTTTCCTCAACATAAATTCAGTAAGAAATCACTAGAATCCTACTGTTCCATAACATCATGTCTCCCGAATTACCACGAATTAAACTCTCCCTTGATTAGGGTTATAACCGATTGTTTCTAATCTCTTATAAACACATCTTCTATCAACTAGGATTGAATACCATCATCACCTGACTCATAGTCTATGGTGTTTCATTCACACTATAAGACTTATCAACAAAACCAACATCCTCGCATCCTATAACATCTCTCCACTCCCAACGTGGTTAAGGTTCATGCGCGGAACGTCTCGTAAAGCGAAATCGAAATAAGGAACCCCTCCAATACACTACTACTTAACTTTGTCGATCGTGGAGGTCCGTCAACTTCAAATATGCAATCGGAATAACCTCATCCCCTCTTTCAACCAAATGTGGTCAGAACTCCCATCTCTATCCAGGAGCCATACCACTAAGCGCTGGTACTACACTCAGTCCTCAATAATGAGCTTAAACTCAGTTCTTGCTGTTTAAATTGTAACCCTAAGGCTACCCAGGTATTATATTAAATCTCCCTTACTGGACCTATCCTTAATCCTCAAGCATGCAAATTAGAATCCAACACATGAATCTAGCAACCGAAATTTCTTCCAATTTAACTAACATAATTCCAATCAATTAAATCCCAATCAAATCAATTCAAATTTTATCTAGGGCTTACTGATCTTCTCGAAGTCCCATAATATCCCATTAACAATCACCAAAGATCTACCAAAGATTTGGGATAAGAACCAACATTAAAAAGAAACAACTTTAACAATCCTGGGGAGGTCGATCGATCGAAGGCAGGGGGTCGATCGATCGATCGCCCAGGTAACAGCCCAGTTTTTCTGCATTTCTTCTACTACGGGTTTCACCATTTTTTATCATTCAAACCTTCATATTAACAATCCAAATGACTTATAATCCTTACTACATGATATATCAACATATATAAATGATTTCTAATCATCTAAACATCCTAGAATCATCAAGAGATTGAATTAAAAGCATGTTTATATCCTTTTTTTCTGGAAAATTATCAACATAATATCTTCAAGAACACATCAATGGTTTTCATAATTTCTTCAACAGATTATTTCGTGGATTACTAACTACCTACAACATGAGTTTGATTCCTATATATTTTCAGTTTCCAGAAATCCATTTAACAACTATATATTTTCATCTTCCAAACATGAAAAATTATCTATTTTTATAACTATCCTAACATGGACAATATACAAACTTAAATTGCAAATATCAAACACTTGCCTCTAATGAAGATCTGATCCTTTGGTGTAGTATATCACATGTGTTTCTCCCTTCTCCGGTCAACCTCCGATGGTGGTTGGTGGTGGTGACCTTTGGTTCTTAGTTCTTCTTCTTCCCAAGCAACCTTTCATTTTCTTTAGGAAGATGACTTCTCTATTTTGTGTAGAAGAGATGAATAACCCACGTACACTAATCTCCAAATATTTATAATAAGACAAAACTCGAAATCACTATTCATCCCCCTTGTAAAAATAACCAAAAATGCCCTTTTGGGTTGTCTTTTCACTTTCAAATGACCCGAGACCCAAAACCAACATCTAAATGGACTTTTCTGACTATTTCAACCCTTCGGGACGCAATGACACAGTTGAAACGACTATAAGGTTGATGTAAAAATAAGTTTCCTTTTTAATTAAATAAATTAGTCCCATACCGCGTCTGACTAAAAATTCAAATTACTGAATTAGCAACTCACAACAATATCAATAACATCACATTCATATATTACCTAAATATCTTTAAGTAATATACGAAATCATACATTTTAATATCGTCAATTCGGATAAAACCCAAATGAATTAATTTATAATAAAATCCAATTAATCCATTTATTTAAAATATAACCCATTTTAAAAGTCGTTAAAATCACAGGGTATTATAATATATCAATAATTAAGAATTAGAATTACCGCTTATTCGTATCAATTCAATGTTGTAACTTGAATGTTGGGGCTTAGATAAAATGTTTCAAAATGAATGAAAAATATGCATGTAAGTAGTAGCTCCCTGTCAAATACCCATAAATGAAAAACATGTGTATCAGCGATGGAAACCAAATATGAAAAACATACGAGTTTTTGTAAAAACTACCATAATCTACATTCTTGGACAATGACTCACGAAATAAAGTTAAATATATTGTTCAATCGAATACTAATTTGTGTACTATCCTTCTTTTATATAATATTTGCATAGTAAGAATACGATGAATGGTCGTATAATAAAATTATTTACCAATAATACAATGATCTACCAATACTACATAACGAAAACATTGTTTCACAATAATTGAAGCCCTTCATCACAAAAGTTAGGCGAGTTGGTGCATCTTATTTGATTTGAATGGGTTTTAATGGTATTTTGCAAGCCATAAAATCCACTCAAGATGCAAATAAAGACATATTGGACTGAATTACTTGTAAAGAGAACAAAAACATAACGAAAATAGACATGAATGTTGGGCAATATAGAATATTCAACATCAATATCTGCTACAGATATTCATGATCACAATATCTAAACGTAGAATTAACCTCAATCATTAGGTACGGAGAATTAACCTTAATCAATTTTATTTTCTCCTAAACAACAATGACATTAGGAACCAACAAATGAAAGCAACATATATTTTTCTTACATAGTAGGGATAAACTAAAGTCATACGCTAATCACTCTTTAACATAATCGTTAAAATTGAGGGGGTTCTGACATGAACCCATTTTCATAAGACAAGTTTAAATAAATAAAAAATGTTGACAAAAAAAAATAACAGGTATTGTATTAACACAATCGTTACCCTCAATTTCGTACAACATTAAATCAAAAATTATTTTAAAGCAATAAAACTATAAATTGCAGATCAAACAATAATATAAACTGTTGTTTTACGCAGATTAAATATATAAAAATCAAACAATAATAAAAATTAATGTAAACCTAATTTCATTATTTCAGCCCTAATATCTTTTGCATATCAAACACTTACAACCCAAAACCTATTCGCAGATCAAAATATAAAATTAACCTCAACATTAATAGAATCATTTAGCATATAAGCATTTTAAAAAAAATAAAAAAATATAGAGCATACAAATAGCGTCATCATACTAGACAAATCCAACTAATGTTTTAACCCTCTCATATATCACTTTGCAAAATACCATAAAGCATATAAAAAAGTATAAAAAAACGTACCTTTTTAGCAATGTTAGCAAAATCATTGTATAATCGTATTTAGGGATTAGAAACAAAAATCATTTTTAGTATAAGAAATATTTAGGGCTTACCAAAGTGGAAATGAAGAAAGATATTTAGGGCTTACCATCGAAGAGAGAGTGAGGGGAGAGCGGGAGATTAAATTGGAGAGAGGAGAGAGAAGAGGTAAACTAAACGTAAGGGCAAATTATGATGGTAAATTTGTGACCCCCGATAGTAGTCACAAATTAAGCCTTAGGCTAAAATTTGTGACTGCTGCTAGCAGTTACAAATTTGTGACTCCTAATAGCGGTCACAAATTAAGTCTCATGCCAAAATTTGTGACTGCTACGAGCAGTTATAAATTTGCGACTGCTAATAAAAGTCACAAATTAAGTCTTGTTCCAAAATTTGTGAGTGCTCATGGCAGTTATAATTTTGTGACTGCTCATAAGAGTCACAACGTAAGCCTACTAATAAATTTGTGACTGCTTGTGGCACTTATAAATTTGTGACTGCTTATAGGAGTCACAAATTAATTATATGGTAAGATTTGTGACTATCATTAGCAGTGACAAACTAATGGAATCAAATTTTTTATTACCAAATATTTTATCACTCCTAAGGTAGTTATAAATAATTTTGTGACTACTCCCGAGAGTGATAAGTTTATCACCCCCATTAGCAGTCACAAGAAGGCAGTTACAAAATTAGTATTTTGGTGTAATGAGTGTTACTGTTATAGTCACTAATCATATATGTTGATGAATATAACTCATAAAGTAAGTTCTACTTCACCTATAAACGATGAAATCCGTTTATATTATGTTTTTCTAATAGAACTATGTCCAGAAAGGAAAGACTATGGCTGCAACCAAACAAATATTTGAGAAATTATTAATGTACATTGGAAGTGTACGGTTTATATTCTTCCTTCTATTCCATGAAAATCTCGATCATTTCACTCTACTACTATTTGAAAATCTTGCAAGCAAATGGTTGCACTATAACTCAACAAGTTATGGAGGCCCAAGAACTAAAGGAAAATACTTCAGGGAGGCTGTGCTAATGGTAAAAAATGATATAAATATTTTTTCAAATTCATTATTATATAATGTTAATTTATTTCATATGATTTTTATCAGATCAAACATATTGAGCAATATCTTGGAGAAAAGATGAATGAATTGAGCAAGAACCCAAACGTTACTCTAGTACAGCAACCCCAAAAAATACGGTCTTCTGCAATCTCTTCAAGTGAAATGCAAATAGATTTGGATGAGGCTAAGATCTGGATAGAATCTTATAAACAAAGCGAACTCCAATTTTTTGTTATCTGCCCTCAGCAAAAAGAAGATTCGTAAGTTTTTTTTAATTTAAATTACAAAACTTATTTGATATCAAAATTCTTTTACTAATATTGATTTTTTTAAAAAACAGGAATGATTGTGGTATCGCAGTGTCGTACTACATGGAGAAAATTTCATATGTAAAGGCACTTGAAGAAACTTTTGCAGAAAGTGCGATGGACAAAATACGGGCAAAAATGCTTATCAAGTTACTATATTCTACTGAGCACAAAAGTGACTCAATTTTGAGAATTAGATACCTATAAAAGACAATGTTTGAAACATCATATTCAGTTGTTCAAGTTTTGTTAATCAAATAACTTTATTTCTAGTTTTTGACATGTATTGTGCTTAACAGTTGAGCTAATGTTTGTTTCATTTTATATGAGCTAAAGTTTGTTTCATTTTACTTGACAGTTGAGATAATGTGTATTTCATTTTACTTGACAATTGAGATGATGTTTGTTTCATCTTAATATTCAAACATGGTGTTGTATGTTATCAGTTCTAAAGTAACTGATTTTTTTCAAAATGAACGTGTATGTTATCAGTTATAAAAAATGAATATGTATCTTATCAGTTATAAAGTAACTGTTTTTTTTTTTCAAAATGAACATGTATGTTATCAATTATAAAAAATGAACATGTATCTTATCAGTTATAAAGTAACTGTTTTTTTTTTCCAAAATGAACATGTAGTATGTTATCGGTAACATTTTTTTTTCAAAATGAACATGTAGTAAGTTATTAGTTATAAAGTAACTGTTTTTTTTTTCAAAATGAAAATGTAGTATGTTATTAGTTATAAAGTAACTGTTTTCTTCAAAATGAACATGTAGTATGTTATCAGTTATTAAATAATTATTTTTTTTTCAAAATGAACATGTAGTATTTATGAGTTATAAAGTAATTATTTTTTTTCAAAATAAACATGTATGTTATCAGTCATAAAGTAACTGGTTTTTTTTCAAAATGAACATGTAGTATGTTCAGTTATAAAGTAATTGATTTTTTTCAAAATGAAGATGTATGTTATCAGTCATAAAGTAACTGATTTTTTCCATTTCCCACCTGAAGTAACTAATAACATATAACAATTGATGTCTTGTTGCATAGTTAAAGTGATTAATTTTTTCAATTATAAAGATACTGCCATTTATCTATTAATTGTCAAAACGAAAAAGTTGGAAAATAAAATGAAGATGATGTGTATGATGTCATTTTTTAAGTAACTGATATGTTCCTTTTCACAATTAAAGTCACTAAAATGATTTTTGAATTACCATGTTTGAATATATTAACTTGTTAACTATAAAACTTGAACATAAACAACAAACCTTTGAAATACACATAAGCTTAGTAATACTATAACATTTTTATTTATAAAGCTGGAAAATAAAACGAAGATTCTTGTGTATAAATTCATTCTTAAAGTAACTAACTTATTTCTTTTCACAAATAATGTCACTAGTCCCTTGAACATGGACCTCCGATGAGGGTGTATAGAGGTCCAACATTTGGGGTGTGGGGACAGAGAGACATGGTGTGGGAGTGCCGCTGACGCGGACCCTCAAATATAAGAGAGTATTGGTTGTATGGGTCTTTGAGAAACTTTTTATAATAAAATAAAAACACTTAGACTAAATGTGCGTTAACATATGTTTAAAGGACTTTTTGGTAATTGACCCAAAAATTAAAAATATTTTTAATTGATTAAATATCCAATAATGTCAAATAAAGTTGGAAAATGAAATGAAGATTGTGTGTATGATGTCATTTTTTAAGTAACTTATTTATTCCTTCTCACAAATAAAGCCAATAAAATGACTTTTGAATTGCCGTGGAATATATTGACTTCTTAACTATAAAACTTGAACATAAACAATATATTAACCTTTGACCTACACATAAACTCAGTAACTAAAAATCATTTACAAAGTTGGAAAATAAAACAAAGATTCTTGTGTATAAAGTAATTCTTTAAGTAACTGACTTATTCCTTTTAACAGATAAGTTCACTAGTCCTTTGAACATGGTCCTCTGATGAGGGTGAATAGAGCTCCGGTATTGAGGGTGTGAGGGTGGGGAGACGTGGGGTGGGAGTACCACTGGCGCGGACCATCGAAAATAAGAGAATATGAGTTATATGAGTCGTTGAGGGACTTTATATTTACTCAATTGATATAAAATCAGAACATACACATAAACTCAGATTTATACATAATTATAGTGCTATATACTAAATAGTCCCTTCAACAAGGAGCTCCGATGAAGGTCAATAGAGCTCCGGCATTAGGGGTGTGAGGGCAGGGAGATGTGGGGTGGGAGCGGGACTTTATATTTACTTACTTGCTATAAAATCAGAACATACACATAAACTCTGCTTTATACGTAATTACAGTTCCATATACCAAATAGTCCCTTCAATAAGAAGCTCCGATGAGGGTCAATATAGCTTCAGTATTGGGGTATGAAGGTGGGGAGACGAGGGGTGGGAGTGCCTATGGCGCGGATCCTAAAAAATAAGAGAGTATATTAACCTTTGAACTACACATAAACTTAGTAATTCCATTTTTTTAGTTATAGAGTTTGAAAATAAAGTGAAGATTATTGTCCAATAAGGTCACTAAAATCTATTTTGAATTACCATGTCTTAATATGTTAACTTATTAACAAGAAAACCTGAACATAAGAATATATTAACCTTTGAACTAACCATAAGCTCAGTAATTCTAATTTTTTTCAATTATAAAGTTAGAAAACAAAGTGAAGATTGTTGTGTATAAAGTCATTCTTAAAGTAACTGACTCATTCCTTTTAACAGATAAGGTCACTAAAACCACTGCTGAATCGTGATTTCTTAATATATTTAGTTACTTGCTATAAAATCAGAAGATAAACAATATATAAAACTTTGAACCACAAATAAACTCGGCTTTATACATAATTATAGTGCCATATACCAATGGAACTACAAATAAACATAGTAATTTAACTTTTTTCAATTATAGAATCATTGACTTCTTAATCTCAGCTATTAAACTAAGAATCTTACAAACTACTATTATAAGTATTGCTTAATTGAACACAGTTCTTTAGTTAGACTAACAAAGAAACTAAGATCATATATTTTGATTACTAACACAATAATATTAACAGTATCAAAAGTAGAAAAATGCACTACCTTTGTTTCTCATTTATTGAAACTGTAACACAAATTGATATATGAAATAAAATTTCAAATTCTATACCCAAAAGACAAATGCAGAGCAACTGTAAATAGAAAATTACAAATCAACTCTAGCCAACTAGATTATATGGTTGCTTTACATGTTTTCTTATTATGATTCCCAATCATTTGGCACCTACTACACTTCATTGGCCTTCGGTATTCTCCTCGAGTTGGTATTCTATGCTTTCTTGGTCTTCTCGATGGAACTTTTGTTATAGGGGCTTTCAAACTCACATCATTGCTAAAAACTTCCTCTTCTTGTATACCAATCATCGGAATGATAGGAAATAAGTAACTCTTCTTGAAATAGTCAACAGTGAAATACTCCTTATCATATTGAAATATATCTTGATCATTTAACTTAATTGTAACCAAGGTATGTGAGCATGAAAATCCACTTAATTGCCATTTGAAACAAGAACAATCCAACAAATTCACAGTCCTAGCTCTCTCGCTATAAACTTGAAAAATAAACTCACTCGACCATGTAACATTCCATCGCTTACCTAATGCTAGTAATTCATTCAACCTCTTGTTCCTCTCAGGAAACAATATCATTGTCAATTTATTTGACTCCTGACATCTTTTAGAGATTTGGTCCATCATTTTAATTTGAATAGTTTCAACCGATTGTGTTATCAATAAATATCTAGCCTCTTTAATCCAGGAACTGAATGACTCACCTGCATTTGAATACATCTCCCCATATTTATGTCCATTGAAAAATGCACAACAACAATGCTTCTCTGGATAATTTTGCAAGAAACCTCTCATCAAACCACCTCCCTCATTTATCATTTCGTTCCGATGTTTTAGGTAACACTCGGTAGTTATAAAAAATGCACACATGTGAAACATTTTCACCAATTTATCCTTAAAATTTGGACCGAATCCATGATACCTATATCGTATATTATTTTGAAGATGATAAAGACCAAAAGTGTAATATCCCGCCCTAAATATTTTATTTAATCCCGTATAAAGTTTTGATAATACGTAAAACATCAAAATTTGGACGATCACGACTAGATTATATACCCAATTAATTTGATATAGAAACATGATGGCAATTATAGGGAACCTCGGGTACCAAGTTAGATTATAAAAAGAGAATCGTTTAACTAAGGAGTGTATATAAATTATGGAATGAGTAGTTTAAAATTTATTAAACTTTATATGTAACTTACACGTGGGACGATATATATATATATATATATATATATATATATATATAGAATACAAACTAGTTTGTCAATTGAGTGATGGATCAGTAATGGTCGAATGTCAGGTGGTTAGTGAAGTGATTCGAGTCCTACAAGTAATGGGAGTATACATGTCATCTATAACATTGGTATAGCCAGACGAAAGGACATATAGCTAGGACAGAAATGAGTGACCAGGGGAGAAAAAGCAATGGAATATAAGCAGGTCGCTCAAATGACCACCACTGTCATTTGGGCGACACCTCACCCCGTTTGAGCGACGATCAAATCATTCGAGCCATCGTCTCACAAAATCAGATATGCAGTCTCGTTGTGGACCATGGATCAAATTTAAACGACTGAAATTTAGTTGAGTAAATAGGATAGAGGGTTTAGGGTTTGTGTTGGTTGGATATTTATGAGAAGAAGAGGCGTGGGGTGGAATACCCACTCCCAGAAGCTCACGAAATCCCTTCCCCCTTTCTTAGACCTGTTATTTCCTCTCTTTCTTCCAGTATAATTCCTACATCCACACAGATAAATATTTATTCTTCCCCAATGTTAAAATAGAGGTGACGAAATATGTGTGTAGGGGAGTATTGTTGGGGGGTTTGTGAGAGGGTTTTTTTGGAGCAAGGGTGCATTGGAAGGTGGAATTAATTTAGAATAAGGATGACACATTTTAGAGGTTGTGTAGAGGGTTTAAATGGAGTTTCTTAGAGCTGTTTGAGTGGAACATTTTGCGACTCCCTTTAGGGCCACCTTTGGAGGTGGGGAGTCACTCATCTTCATCACCACCACCATCTTGGGAGTCATTTAGGTGGGAAATACTAACTTGATTTAAGTTCAAGGAATAGTTTATAAGAGCATGCTATTTATACATATATTAGGTTCATATATGCGTGCAGGATATTGGCTTGCATATTAGTGTTGATTATTGACTACCTTGACATTATATGGGATGAGTAGAAAAAAGATGAATTAAAATGGGTCTTGGAAATAGGAAAAAATTTCAGTATGATAAGTAGACATTTTTATGAAGTAAAATTGTACAAAAATATTGTTTGTGTATATTTTATAATAGATCTGAAAATGGACATTTTTTTGGAAATAAAAATGTAGGAAAATATTGTTTGTGTATATTTCTAATAAATCTGAAAAATGGACATTTTTATGGAAATAAAAATGTAGAAAAATATTGTTTGTATATATTTTCTAATAAACTTGAAAATGGTCATTTTATGGAATAAAATGTATGAAAATGTTACTCTAGTATATCTTCTAGTAAAGGAAAATAATGGGAATTTTAGGAATAAAAATGTAACAAATGTCACCTTGGAGTATTTCTAGTGAAAGGATACAACAAACATTTTGTGAAATAAAATGTTAAGTGATATTCATGTTGTTGAAATATTCATGAAATAAACATTTTAAGATTTGTGCAAAAATGGAGACTTTATGAACAAATTAGTAAATTTGGGAGTTTAAAGTGTAAAGGGTGTTCTTTTATGTGTTAAAGTGACAAGTGTGAAAGTTGGGCAAAGCGTGATATTAAACAAGTGTTGAAATAGCTAAAGTATTTAAAATGTTAAGTTGGAAACTTAAAAATACATTTGTTGAAGGACCAAATTGCAAGTTTGGCAAACAAAGGGTAAATTGGTAATTTATTTAAAGTGGAACATTTTTATGGAATAAAAACTATTAAGGAATGTCTTTACACCAATATGTATGTGAAAATGATTTAACTCTTAAGCGTAAATGAATTTAGTATAAAGCATGCGCGTGTGGATAAAGGAGTTAAAGGAGAAAAGAAAAAAAATTTCCAAGTGTTAATGGAAAAAGGGACGGTTAAGTCCGGGTTTTGGCTTCGACCAGGTAAAAGTAAGGAAATGGAATAATGTGGACATTTTGTAAAAATGTTAAAACACATGAAAGGAACTCGGATGATACTGAGATAAGTCAAGAAGGACCCGGAGCCCTTTGGTGAAAAGCCCTAAACCACTGACCAGAGCATATGGAGCACATAGCCGGTGATGTGGAGCCCGTGAAAGTATACGGTATTGGAAGATTCCGAGAAAAAGTTAAATAAAATAAGGAACACGAATTAAGAGATGGGTTGTGTGGTGAACGTGTAAATACAACCTATCTTGAATGAATGAAACAAATATATCGGTAAAGGCTAAATGAACAAGTTTATGGGTAAATCTACTAGTATCCATAAACTAAGGAAAAAGGGTAAATAAAGTGGATAAATGAGTGGTTAGGCAACCTAAAGGTGTAACCATATATAACACAAGAATGTGTTATAAAAAAGATTTTTGAAAAGTAAATAAGTATTTTCTAACATGACGAATGTGTGTGTTGAAATGGTGATATGTGTGTGTTGCAATGGTGATTTTCAATGAAAATGCTAAAGTACATTCAAACGAATAAATGGGTTAATTTTCAATAAAGGAAACGCTTTGGAAAATTATTTGAAATGGTTTCAAGCGTTGAACCGGGTGTGTCAAATAGCGTGAAAAATGCTAAGTAAAATACAAGAAAGTATTTTACAAGATTAAGGTAAATTAATCTGGGTAAGTATGGTTCTCGAAAGTAAAACGATTAATGCATTGAATATGTATTTTCAAATGTATGTATATATATATATATATATATATATATATATATATATATATATATATATATATATATATATATATATTCGCATTCATGTGTTCTAATGTGTGAGTATTCCTTTTTACCGTTTGTTTCTATTCTGTTTTGTGCATTCCCACTAGGCATAGGATCACACCCTCGCTTTGTTACGGCATGTTGGGAGAGGGTTCGTATTTTGAGGGAGTTATACATGTCAGTATACTTTATTTAATTTATGTTAGCAAGCTCTGTTTACTTGGACTTCGGGTTGCTCCCCTTGGGTCCCACACATTGTTTATCTTTAAACTGGAATCGCATGCAAAAAAGTGAAACGTTAATTAAAAAAAACATAGAATAGAAACATTATTTAGGTTGTTCCATTACACTTCACACCTAACGACTCGATTCGGATTGGGTTGACTCACGGATAACCAATAAATCAGGGTCAGAGTGTTACAAGTGGTACCCGAGCTCTAGGTTTAAGGTTCCTTTTGGGTGTGACGTGGTGAGGTCGTTATTGGATCCTTTCGACGTCACTGTGATTTGGGCCGATCATGCTAGTTTGATGAAGATTTAGTTCGCGTCCTCGATAATTCAAAAAGGTTAGCACGATCAATGAGTTGGTGCCAAATGGCATACGAGTAAAGTAAATTTTTATAAATCATTTTTACGTTTCCGATTGAGTATGTTGGTAATTTATGAGTGTCCATGTAAACCAGTAAGTGAGACACCGTGGTTTGTAGTGTGAGGTGTTTGTATTCCAGCCTTTGTCGACGTAGAGTCAATGCAGATATTAATAGAATGACATATCGCCCGTCGAACAAGTTGTACCAAATTATGAAAAATCAATAGTTGAGATTAATAGTTAGAGTGTCATAACTATGTAACTTGGATTAGTGATTTTAGAATATATATCACTTGGGTACGGCGCATACGAGTGGCCAATGTCGATGATATAAGTAGGTTAATTCGATCCTTGGGGCAATATCGTGATTGACGGTAAGTTCGATGAAAATATGAATTTGTGTGAGTCAATGCTAGGAGATAAGTCAGTCTTAATTATTAGAACGTTACCCTCTGGGTGAGCACCTTAATGGATGTTGGTCAATGAATGTATCTACAAGTGTTAGATACGTGGCGAGGAAAAAATAGTTCCCTTAGTTGCATACTTAGGGTTAGTGCACTGCAATCTATATGCCTTGACTATTATGTGGATTTAAATGATCTTAATGATTGAGGTAACCTAGGAGAGAACCTAGATAATCGTGGTGGCTTGGTATTAAGTAAATGAGTTGTGACGTTTTAGAATAGGACCTCTTGCGGCGTCCTCAGGGTGAGAGTCCCTTTGGGAAATAACCGACGTCCCCTGTCCTACCAAAACCTGGATGGTATAAATTAAGGGTTTGGTGGTTACAGTTTGAGAGATATGATCCCTTGTGGTGTTCGTAGGCATGGGCCTTAGTGTTCTTAGGAAATGCTCGACGTCCCGTATCCTACCAGAAGATATATAGTTGTGATAATTAGTAGGCAATTCAATTATAGTGGTTGAACACTCATTGGGAATCAAATAATGTGGCCTTGTGAATTTAACTATGAATTGACATTGTGGGTTAGGTACCGTGTATTACAATTAGGATTCATTGTTGCATTGGGGTTTTTGTGGTGGTGTACATTTCATAGTGATAAAACTCGAGGTTGTGTATCATAGGTCATGGTATGACTTGTGGCTTCTCGTAATATATGTGGAGGACTGTTTAGAGAAATAATTGACTTTGATGATTGTCACCTATGAGTCATTGGGAGTTACTGTTGTATCGATGTTTACATAAGTAATGGAAGACCACTGATGACTATAGTATGATTAGATCATGACGATTTTGGTCGTGCCTTGGTGTTAGTGCTATGGCTTATTATAGGCATATGTCATGATATAACCTTTGAGGATAATTTCGAAAATAGGATAAGTAGTGCTAGGTGGTGCACGTGGGTGGTTTAGAACACGATGATGTTAAGTACGATTCTTTTTTAGATAGTGCTCGAGATGAAGTTCTAGGCTTAATTATATTTGCCACGTGTGTTATCTATACGGTTAGGGTAAAGGAAATCCTTAAGTCTTAGGTATGGATAATGCTTGAAGGTTTGAGGTGCCATTAAAATGATTATAATTTGGGGTCATGTAGATTATGCTGAGAATCGTAGCAATGGTTTGTGAGTTGAATGTTGAAAACTAGGTGGACGTAGTATTTCCACTTAATGAGAGTGATCTTGGAAACTGAGGTTAGTTATCGCGAGTATAAATTATGAAGGCTTAGGTGTGATGGGTCAGTGACTAGAGATAAGCATTGAAGGAATGGATATTCATTTGGTTAGTTGGTTGTACATCCAATGATAGGAATATGATATTAGTCCTAAGGAGGGAAGCCTAGCATTTCAGCTTCCCAAAGAGATTGGTCTTTGTATTCCATGTGTATGTCACGGATGAATGATTCGTAGATAGAACTAGTCAAGGTTAAGAGGTCAAGACAGGGTATGCGATAAGGCTAAAGTGCTTAACAGATATTAGTAAGAGTTATAGAATTCAATTGCACGTCGTGAGTTAGCACTTCATATGGGGCGATTCCTTGTCGAAATTCGACTGTTTCCTTTTGGCATGGCAGTCACCTGATTCGTTGCATTTCTTATGCCTTCCTTGATCCCGATAATGGGAAGTTGTTAATCAGTGTGATTCGAATGTGGTGCCGTGTAAGCTTAGTAGTGATGCGGGCTAGGACGATTGTGGTTAATGCATCATGGTATATGAGTATGCCTTTTTCAGAAGCACCCTGCTCTACACTAGTTTGTATGTGCGAGTGGACTTGCGTTGTTGCATGTAACTTACATTGTTACTTATTTTTATAGGTTAACATGTTTCGTTAGTTAGCAGTATAACTAGTTAAAACTTGATCGTGTGTCCCAGGGTCGTGACTAGAGAACATTTTGAATATCAAGATTTGATAGAACATTAGGTGCCAGCGTTGCACCATGTTAAGAACTATGCGGGCTAAGGTTGTGATCGCTCGTATATGATTATGTTGTTGATACCTAGGGTGACTCTAGGTTAGCGTAAGAGTCTCATGGGAGATATCAAGAGGGTGGACGAATATGATATATCATCTTGTGATTGATGATGTGAATAATTAAAATGTTGGGGTTGTACTAGCATAGGCCAGGCGTGATCCAAATTTATTTGAGGAAGCGTAGATTATGAATCCTAACGTAGGAATGATCCTTGTTAATGAATTCATTACTGGAATTATGATATTTGGTGAGTATCAATCATCTTGAGGTTTGTTTACATAGACCCACTATGCACGATTGAAATTTGGTAAGAAGACTTTTGGGCTCGTTGTGATACGATTAACGGCAGTGGTTGATTAAAGTAAAATCCATGGGTTTAGGCCATAGTATTGAGGATACTTAGAATGGAAAAAAAACGTTCATATGCAAATGGAATATAAATTGCGATAACCCTGAATTTCGAGGACGAAATTTCTTAAGAAGGAAAGTTTGTAAGACCCCTCCCTAAATAATTTATTTAATACCGCTATAAAGCTGTGATAATACGAAAAACATCGAATTTTGGATGACCACGACTAGATTATATCCCCAATTAATTTGATATAGAAACATGATGGTTATTATAAGGAACCTTGGGTACCAAGTTGGATTATAATAAGATAATCGGTAACAAAAGGGGCTTTCCCCAATGGTTACCACCAACCCTTGCTTTGCAAGATGTTGGGGGGAATATATATATATATATATAGTGAAGTGGTTCGGGTCCTGCAAGTAATGGGGCTATACATGTCATCTATGAGGTTTGTATAATCGGATGAAATGACATATAGCTGGGACAGAAATGAGTGACCAAGGGAGAAAAGGCAATGGAATCTAAGAATGTCGCTCAAATGACCACCACTGTCGTTTGAGCGACACCTCATCCCATTTGAGCGATGCTCAAATCGTTCGAGGGACCGTCTGACAAAATCAGATCTGCTGTTTATGTTGTCTCGTTGTCGACCGTGGATCAAATTCAGATGGCTAACATTTAGTTGAGTAAAGAGGTTAGAGGGTGTAAGGTTTACCTTGGTTCGATATTTGTGAGAGGAAGAGGCATGGGGTGGAATCCCCACTCCCAGAAGCTCACGAAATCCCTTCCCCCTTTCTGAAACCTGTTATTTCCTCTCTTTTTTCTACTATATCTCCTACATCCATACTGCTAAATATTTATTCTTTCCCAATGTTAAAATAGAAGCTACAAAATATGTGTGTAGGGGAGTATTGTTAGGGGGTTTGTGTGAGGGTATTTTTGGAGCAAGGGTGAATTTAGAAGAATTAGAACACATTTTAGAGGTTGTGTAAATTGTTTCAATGGAGTTTCTTGGAGTTGTTTGAGTGGAACATTTGGTGACTCCCTTTAGGACCACCTTTGGAGGTGGGGAGTCACCCATATCCATCACCACCACTATATTTGGAGTCATTTAGGTGGAAAATACTAACTTGATTTATGTTCAAGGAATAGTTTATACGAGCATGCTATTTATACATATATTAGGTTAATATATGTGTGTTGGATATTGGCTTGCATATTAGTGTTGATTATTGACTACATTGACAATGTATGGGATGAGTAGCAAAAAGATGAATTAAATGGGTCTTGAAAATAGGATAAAAATTTTGTGTGATAAGTAGACATTTTTATGAAGTAAAAATGTAGAAAAATATTATTTGTGTATATTTTCTAATAAATATGAAAATGAACATTTCTATGGAAATAAAATCTGTAGGAAAATATTGTTTGTATGTATTTTCTAATAAATCTGAAAAATGGACATTTTTATGGAAATAAAAATATAGAAAAATATTGTTTGTGTATATTTTCTAATAAACTCGAGAATGGGCATTTCATGGAATAAAATGAATGAAAATGTTACTCTAGTATATCTTCTAGTAAAGAAAAATGATGGGCATTTTATGGAAATAAAATGTAAGAAATGTCACCTTTAAGTATTTCTAGTGAAAGGATACAACAAACATTTTATAAAATAAAATGTTGAGTGATATCCGTGTTGTTGAAATATTCATGACATAAACAATTCAATAATTGTGCAAAAATGGAGACTCTATGAACAAATTAGTAAATTTGGGAGTTTAAAGTGTAAAGGGTGTTATTTTATGTGTTAAAGTGACAAGTGTGAAAGTTGGGCAAAATCATGATATTAAACAAGTGTTGAATTGGCTAAAGTATTTGAAATGTTAAGTTGGAAACTTAATAGACATTTTGAGAAAATACACTTGTTAAAGGACCAAATTGCAAGTTTGGCAAACAAAGCGTAAACTGGTAATTTCCTTAAAGTGGAACATTTTTATGGAATAAAAATTATTAAGGAATGTCTTTACACCAATGTGTGTGTGAAAATGAATTAAGTCCTAAGCGTGAATGAATTTAGTATAAAGCACGCGTTTGTGGATAAGGGACTTAAAGGAGAAAATAACCAAATTTTCCAAGTGTTAATGGAAAAACAGATGGTTAAGTCCGTGTTTTGGCTTCGACCGGGTAAAAGTAAGAAAATAGAATAATGTGGACATTTTACAAAATGTTAAAACACATGAAAGGAACTCGGATGACACCGGGGTAAAACAAGAAGGGCGCGGAGCCATTGGGTGAAAATCCCTAAATCACTGGCCATAGCATATGGTGCGCATAGCCGACGGTGTGGAGCCTGTGGAAGTATACGGTATTAAAAGATTTCGAGAAAAATTTAAATGAAATGAGGAACACAAACCGAGAGATGGGTTGTGTGGTGAACGTGTAAATATAACATAACTTGAATGAATGAAACAAATATGTCGGTAAAGGCTAAATGGACAAGTTAATGCATAAATCTACTAGTGTCCATAAAATAGGAAAAAATGGCAAATAAAGTGGATAAATGGGTGGTTAAGCAACCTAATGGTGTAACCCATGTTTAACATAATAATGTGTTGTAAATTTTTTTTTTGAAAGGTATATAAGTATTTTCTAACATGACGGATGTGTGTGTTGAAATGGTGATTTTCAATGAAAATGCTAAAGTACATTCAAATGAATGAATGGGTTAATTTTCGGTAAAGGAAAGGCTTTTGACAAATTACGTGAAATGATTTCAAGCGTTGAATCGGGTGTGTCAAATAGCGTGGAAAATGTTAAGTATAATATAAGAAAGTATTTTATAAAATTAAGGTAAATTAATTTGGGTAAGTATGGTTCTCGAAAGTAAAACGATTATTGCATTGAGTATGTATTTTCAAAGGTATACATATCTGTAGATACATATATATTTTTGCATTCATGTGTTGTAGTGTGTGAGTATTCCATTCTACCGTTCATTTATATTCTACTTTGTGTATTCCCATTGGGCATAGGCTCACACCCTCGCTTTGTTACGACGGGTTCGTATTTTGAGGGAATTATATAGGTAAGTATAATTTATTTAATTTAAGTTAGAAATCTCTGTTTACTTGGACTTCGGGGTTCTCCCCTTGGGTCCCACACGTAGTTTATCTTGAAATTATAATCGCATGCTAACAAGTGGAACGTTAAATAAAATAAAACTGGACTATAAATATTATTTAGACTGTTCCATTGCACTTCACACCTGACGACTCAATTCGAATTGGATTGACTCACGAATAACTCATAAATTCGGGTCGGGGCATTACAGAAAGCATGTGAAGAGTTTGGAAAATGTTTCGAACCATCATTCAAAATTCTTGTATTGCGATTTGATATAAATGTTACCTCCCTCCCCATAGGATTTAAAAACTCCCCAAGATAATTCATAAACAAATTATATTTACTCTTATTTTCAGCCTCAACAATAGCAAAAGCAAGTGGAAATAAACGTGCAAAAAGTTTAAAAAAAATAACATTACAAAAATTGAACAAAATAACATATAATTTCCACTGATAACGTAACTAAAAACGGTACATACTAAAAAAAGTCACTACTAGCAGAAATGTAATTTAATACCATAAGATACCTTAATTACCGTTTTTTGATGTGGCAGCTAACAATGTCCCTTTGTATTTACTATACAAATGTGTCCCATCCGAGAATAATATCGGTCTACAATATTAAAATCCTAGTACACATGCCCCAAAACTTATGAACAATCTCTTAAATCGAAAATCAACAACATCGCGATTAATAAAAGAAAATGAATTTGGATTTGTCTCGATTAATTAGATGCATTATGACATCAACTGCTTGTAAGATTTATCCTTGTGCCCATGTAACTCAACACTTGCAAGTTCTTTTCCCTTCCACGCTAAACCGTAAGATATATCAAAGCCGTATTTTCTCTTAAGCTACTCATTATGTCAATTGGCCTAATCGATGGCTTCTCATGGACTTCATACAAAAACACCGATGAAATAATTTCAGATGACATCTTTTCACTTATTGATTTATGAACACGGCTTCTATAAGTGCGCGTATTATTCAACGTTTGAATACAGAAAAAATCATTCACAACATTTAAAGATGCATGCATACGCCAACTACATACAACATCTTCATCGTGAATACAACGAGCCGTCACCCTAAGATTATCATTCTTTATATATTTGAACTTAAATCCAGTCTCCAATTCATACCTACGCAAAACTATTTGAAACACCTTCGCAGCCCCTTCAAACTTCTGTCCAACTTCAATAATGACATTTTCCCAAGAATCCAACAAAAACATATTCGATTTTGAAGATGTTGATTCAACCAAATATTCATCAATAATATCAAATGAGTTAATACTTAATGAATCACCAACATCAATAAAACCGTCCTCAATCTCAAAAACTTCACTACCAACACAATTACAATCTTCTACCTTAATTTCAATAAAGTCACAATTTGACTTCTTTCAACAAATCAACATAAAGCTAAAATTCCCATCGGATTCCAAAATAACTCCAGAAAAATTCCCCACGAAATATGAGAACTTGATAGTTTCTCTTTGCAAAATATTAAATTTTGAACATACTTCATCAACAAAAAGAATAATATGAACAGGTAGATTCAACGCTTATAGCAACCGACATATAACCATAAGAACACATACAAACAGGAATACAATCCATAGCTCTACGCACTACAAAAAATAAATAATAAACGTCATATTACCATCAAAACTCATAAAAATGAAATGTTACACTACTAAGTTAGCAACACTAGCAAACTGTTAAAAAAACACAATAATCCTTTCAAAAACAGAGAAAAACATAAAAATAAAAATAAAAAAACAAAGCATCAAAACCACATATACTTATTAAACAATAAACAACACATTGAATACATCCATAAGATATACAAAATAAACCCAACTATCATATTAAAAAACATACGAATAATGTACATGAATTAAATTCACATATAATTCAACTTCAGGATGAAATCAAAGAAAATGCATAATGAATAAAATTAGAACATAATAATTACTATGTTAATACAATCCATAACTAATTACTTTCACGTGAAAGATAAAAACAGATCATCTAATAAAACGTAAATAGGTATAAACATCAACATACATACAGCCAAACATAATCACACAAATCAAAAATAAAAAGTAATCGAGAAATAGAACATAGAAACGTATACATACATGAACTGATATATGAATTTAGATTGAAAGAAGAAGAATATATACCATCAAATGTGAAGAAGAAGAACAACAATCACAATCATATGAAGAACAACGAAGAATCAGACGCATGTACCGAATTTTAACCTAGATTGAATACATTATTTGAATGTAGAATTCTTCTATTTCTGGAATAAGAAGTTAACTAATTTGAACGGCCTCTGTAATTTGGCGAGTCTAACAATTATTCATATTTGGACTACTACGATATAGGAATAGAAGTGAGTAAATAAATTTTTCAAAACTGCGAAAGTCATAATCGAAAATACAAACTGTATAATATATATGGAGGGACTATATGGATAAAAGTGAAAATAACCGTCTTTTTAAAAAAAATGTACATTTATATCGAGGACTAAACAATAATTGCCCCTTAAAGATACCCTTTTAAAAACATTATTCTCATCCATTTACGCCAATACTCTCTCTCTAACTCTTTTGCGTAGGTAATACAAAAATATATTTTGGTTTTTCTAATAAGAAATGGAAGGAAAAAAGGAAAAACTCGTGTAATCTTAGTAAATAAAACGGGAACAAACAAAGAAAACAAAAGAAAAAGTTTTAGTTTTTAATAACTAAATATAGGACGAAGAAATTAATTTTTATTCTCTTTAAGATATAAAATTTGAGACAAAAAAGAAAATAAATACTTTTTTAGTTTTTAATAAATAACAACTTGGAGGAAAAAGAAAAAAGTAGTAAATAAAAACTAGGACGAAAAAAAATTGGGAGGAAAAAGACAAAAAAATATAATTTATTATTTCTTAACTAATAAAACTCAGGTTTATTTTTTAATTAAAAACAAGACGGAAAAAAAATAAGTTATTTTTTATATGAGAAACAAAAAGAGAGATTAAAAATATATTTTTATTTTTTTCAATGGATAGAGGGTTGAAACGAAAAAAAATAGTTTTTTTTTCTTCAATAAATGAAAATGGGGATTAAAATATTCTTTGTTGCTATATATAATTAACAAAAACGGGATAAAAATAGAAAAATAAGTTTCTTATTAAAAAAATAATTTATTAAAAAATAGCAAAACGATTTAGTAAAGTGTTGTATTTAATAAATATATTAATTTACTGAAGTGTCTTAAGTAAATAAAGAAAATTTTACCTTCGTAGTTTACGTGTTATTTAGTAAATTTTACCTTGATAGTTTTTATATAATTGAATATATCGATATTTTTAATTGGATACGTGTGTTTGACTGTGTATAAACACGGTGATATCAAATTTTGAAAATAAATGTTAATGGGGTACAATATATAATTAAAATTCAATTAGTTAGATGTTTTAAATTTTTACTGGAACGTATGATAAGTGGACAAAATTGAAATATTGACCCAAAGTTGGTTGAGAAGGTAATTGAAAAACTCACTCCACCCAGTGGGTGATGAGTTGCATGTATTTGACATAAAAAAACGGTAGGGAGGGTTGATAATTCCCCAAATAGGAATGACATGACTCTTTTAGTGGGTGTATCCAAAAACTTTCAATAAAAACTAGGTATATATGAGCATTTTCGACGTTCAAACTTTTGATCATCATATTTTGTATGAATATTTTCATAGACGAATCTTCTCATTAATCCGACGGGTCACCCAAAACGAGTGTCCCAAATTGGTCATTTTTATCATATACCAAAAAAATAAAAATTGATATATTTTGACCCATTTTTTTAAATAGTAAAAAAATTACATTTTAATTGATTTTTTACAAGTTCCTTGAAATGTTTAAATACCACATAAAAAAAATATTTTTTTATATTTAAAAAAAATGACCCGTTCATCGAAGATCCTCTTTTTCTCTCTGTTTATAAGGAGAGTCTTATCCCAAATCTTGAAAAAATCACTTTTTTAAAGTACTAAACATTGAATTTTGTTAAGCGAACTTGTGGATGTGATATATATAGCGAGAAGATTATTTATCAAAAATTTCATCAAAAACTTTCGCCAAATAAGTAGGTGATTTAAAAGATTGAAAAATGTGGTGTTTTTTATCGTTGAAATTTTTTAGGATCATTTTATCCATTTTTATTGGACTATTTGATTTTGTAAATGATTACTTTATTATGGAGATCAATTCTATCAAATTTGATTGAATTTCTTTTTTTTACTATTTTAAAATATTCATTCTTTTTTAAAGTATGTTGTTTGGAGTCGGTAGGAGGGATGTCATGTATATCATGCATATGTAATTATATATAACCTCGGTTTATTGCCCTAATAATTCGATGGTAAGTCTGTCGTCACTTTGTATACTTCCTTTCTAGTAGCGGCAAAATGTGATCTAAATAATAAAATAATTTAGGTTAATCCAGTCATCTAAATAAAAGCTATAAGTTAAATACGAGGACCATATTTAAAATATATGAGTAAAATATGGCGCCTATATTTGAAAGTTAGGAATCAAATATGAAGTCCAATTTTAAAAGATAAGAATAAAATATAATACTCATTTTGAAAAAGTTGCGAGTAAAATATGAGTTTTTTTTACATATACATCGAATTGTAATACTTACTTTAGTAAAAAAACAATAGATTGACCCAACTCATATTTGGTCCGCTCATATTTGGCCCAATTGACATTTAACTCAACTCTTATTTGGCCCCCACATTTAGCCCACCCATATTTAACCCGCTCAAATTAGGTCGAGTCCATAATTTTCCTGGTGCTACCTCCTTCCCATATATTTTTCCAATTTGAGATGGAAGAACGAGTTGCTCTCATATATACCACCACTAATTACAAATGCGTCAAATTTAACTAGTTTTGATTTTAGAAAAACCCCACATTTCATCTGTTTTATACACTGAAATAACATGCTGATGTAGTTTTTATATATCAATCAATACGAACCCCAACTTTTTAATTACTTTATTTCTCTTAAATTAATAATCGTATTTCCTAAGATATTCTTCATTTTAAAAATGATTAATTTAGAAAATAAAAATATTTTTTAAAATATTTGACTTTAAAATATTGACTATTAATTTGGAACTGGAGAAATGTTTTGCAAAAAGACACAATAATTAGGTTTACTAAAATAATTATGATTTTTACTTCATTCGTTGATTATATGCGATGGCTGCGTGGATGGACAACTATCACACTTGTTTCTTGAAAATATAACTACCATGTCGCATCATCATATTTTCGTGGAACACGACATTAGGTAATTTAAAGTGCATGAAATAATTGGTGGTGAGGTACCGAATTTCGTATAGAGTAATACTAATCTTAAAAATAAATTATAGATGTGATTACACATCACCTTGGTGCCAAACGTCTGGAAGAAAAATTATAAGAGTAGAACATGTTTAGTGATGATCCACTCTTCTTTTAGTGTGAATCAAAATACCATTTACCTTTAGGGTTGACAACGGAACGGATTTAGGACGGGTTTCACAAAATTCAAACCCGCCCCGTTTAAAAGATATCAAATCCGCCCGCTCGCCCCGAACTTGTAATGAGTTTTATTATTAAAACTCGAACTAACCCCGAGTGGATATTTATGAAACCCGAACCCGACCCCGATCGACCCGTTTATCAAATTTAGTTAATTTAATGAAGTGATATTTTTATATATTTAAATTAATGCACAAGTACACCACCATTATTACTAGATTTATGATTAATAATTGAGAAAATTTAACATAAAATACATTTATCTATGGGAATTTCTTATAATATATATATATATATATATCTTTTTGCTAATATATGTATATATATCTTTTTGCTAATATATGTATAAACGGGAGAGGACGGTTTTTTTACACATAAACCCAAATACGCCTCGGGAATAATATTCAAAACTTGAATTCGAAAAAAATCATTTTCAAATCTACCCCATTAGGACAAGTAGAAAACTCGACGGAACAGGTAAAATTGTCATCCCTATTTACCATAATTAACCCATTATTAATTATCTCTCTCTCTACCTTAACTCACTCCATGTCTCCGGTGACATCATGTGAACTCTAGCGATGCTCTAGAGACACCCTGTGAATTTCGACGATACTCCGAGGACATCTCGTGAACTCTAGTGACACTGCAACGAATTCCGGTGAACTTCGACGACACTCAGGTGACTATAGCGAGTACCCGCACGACATATAAGCAACTCAAATGATGCTCCGACGAAAATTTCAAACTTCAAAACTAAAAATCCTTGATGGATCTTTTTTGATAGATCTCGTCGAGATCTTTTCAAATACATAAATTTTATTTCAAACAAATTTATATTTTAATTTTAAGGTTTATAAAAAAATCAAAGTAAAATCTATCAAAAAAGATATTATTGAGATGGATCAACAGTTATCACTAAACATGTTTCATTATCACAAGCCCTTAAAAAGATATTATCGAGATGGATAAAAAGTTATCACTAAACATGTTTTATTATCACAATCCCTTCAAAGCTCTAAATTACATAAACTTATAACTTAAATCATTCTATGACCGAGCATTGAGTTTGTTGCGCCATACTTTTTAGGGTCCGTTTGGTATATGCCATGACATATATTTTTATGCCAAATTTTGTCACGGTAAGGTAATATTTGTCATGACAAATGTTATTTTTTTCACATCAGGCTATCGAACAACCAAATGAGGTAAAATAAGTTTTTTAGGCAAAACAATTTAATAACACATTTTTAAGACAGATTTTTTATAACATTTTCTTAAAATTGTTTTAAAACAGTTTAAAACAATTTTTATAATATATTCAAAAAGATTTTTTTAAAATGTTTAAAACAGTTTTTACAATAATTGGGTTTTTTTTTAAAAATTGTTAAATATTTTCTTAACAATTTTTTATAATATCAAAAACAGTTTTTAAAACATTACAAAATAGTTTTCTAAATATTGAAAACAGTTTTTCTAAATATATAAATCGATTTTAAAATTTTCTTTTAAAAAGTTTAAAATAGTTCTTATAATATATTCAAAACAGTTTTCAAAAATATTAAAAACAGTTTTTGCAATATTTTTATAATACTATTTATAAAAAAATTTATAAAATATTTTCTTAACAATTTTTTATAATATGAAAAATAGTCTTTAAAACATTACAAAGCAAGTCTATCATTATTCAAAATAGTTTTTTTAATTATTTAAAACAGTTTTTAAAATTCCTTTTTAAAGCAATTTAAAACAGTTTTTAAAAATGTTAAAAACAGTTTTTACAATATTTGTATAATACGATTTTTAAAAAAATCTGTGAAACATTTTCTTAACAATTTTGTATAATATTAAAAACAGTTTTTTAAACATTACAAAATAGTTTTTGAATGTTCATAACAACTTTTTTTAATTATTTAAAAGAGTTTTTAAAACATTAAAATCGTTTAAAAAGTTAGAAAATTCGTTGATAAATATTTCTCACTCAAATAAATAAGCAAAGTTTATCAACACCTTATGCGTAAAACAATATTATATACTGACAAATAATGTCACCACAAATTATGTGGTATAAAATAATTAATAAGTGAACAAATTTTTATATTTGTCGATTTATTAATAATTGCCCTACAAAACATGATAATCAAACTACCCTTAATATATTCTCCTTTTTTCTCCTGTCTCATCACATTTAAAAAAAATTATACAATAACCCTATCACTTCCTTTTCTCTCTCTCTCTCTCTCTCTCTCTCTCTCTCTCTCTCTCTCTATATATATATATATATATATATATATATATATATATATATATATATAAGTAGTGATATATGTACCGACAGGATATATATCACCGACAGGGTTTGCCGGAATATTACCGGATGACCCTTTTTTTTTTAAGTTTCTATTTCTTTTGTTTTTAACAATTGATATAAAAACCATTTTTTTTATATATAAAAAAACAGGTTTCCAATTAATATACAAAATTAGTTTTTTATTAAAATTAAACAATTTTTTATTAAAAAATATTTTTTTCATAAATAAAAAAAATTATGATATCGCGATTGATTAGTGCCGCTGGCGTGGATCCATATTTTCAGACCCACCATTTGTTGAATGTGGGTACGCGCCAGCGATACTAATCAATCGTGAGTCTAACACATCAAATTATACAGTTTTTTTGATTGAATGTAAACAATTTTTTATTAACATTAAAATAAATAAATAAATTATTGATTAGTGTTGTTGGCGCGAATCCACACTCAACAAATGATGTGGGTCCGCGTCAGCGGAACTAATCAATCACGATTGGTTAGTGCCGTTGGTGCGGAACCACGTCATTTAATAAAAACTAAAAATTTGTATTTTCAATAAAAAAGTTATTTTTAAAAATATTTTCAATAAAAATATGAAAAATTATTTTTTAAAAGCTGACGCAGAGCCACATTATCGCGACCGGTTAGAGCTGCCGGCGCGTACCCACGTCATCATCTCGATTGGTTAGTGCCGTTGTCGCGGACTCACGTTGGTCAATGAGTTTTTTTTAATGACTTTTATTGAAAATATAAATTTTTAATAAAAATCTATTTAAAAACGTTAGATTTTTTTTTAAACAGTTATAAAAAGTTAAAAACATTAAAAAAATAGTTTAAAAAAAACTATTTTAATGAAAAATTATTTTTCAACAACAATTTTTAAAAAAAATAGTTTTTATTGAAAATACAAAATTTTAATTTTTATTAAAAAAAAGAAATAAAATAGTTGGACAAAAAGTGTTGAGTTAAGACTTTTAACTTTTTTTTTAAACCGTCCAGTAATATTTCAGTAAAAGCATTCCGTACATATCTCATTCTTTTTTCTCTCTCTCTCTCTCTCTCTCTCTCTCTCTCTCTATATATATATATATATATATATATATATTTGCAAAACAACAGGGTGGTGATGTGATGCATGAAACACTCTGTCCCCATATATTGATTCACCTCCACATGTTTAAAGACACGTGAAAATTACTATTGCGCAGAAGAGAAGTATTGCAGCAATTATTTCACAAGGAAAGAAAACGAGTAATGTCATCGTTCCATAATCTCATTCCATACAGGACAAAGTTTATGGAACCCACTTTTTAAAAATCAGTCCAAAATTGAAAATAAAGTTTAAAGGGACAAAATAAGGAAAAAAATAAATTTAAATACTTTGAAAACTTCTTTTTTTTTAATAAAAACTAAAAATTTATATTTTCAATAATTTTTTTAAAATAAAGAATTAAGAAAAATGTCATGTTCCTTTCTATGTTTAGATTTTTAGGACAATGATTTTCAAGTTTAAAAATTTAGTCCCTGTGATACAATAGCATTTATAAATCTACTTCCCGTGGTACAATAATATTTATTTTTTTGGTCCGCTCTAGCGGCACCATTTTTCATGGTGTTTTTAGTACATGGACTAAATTTATATAGAAAACAATGTTTTTTTATAAAATGATTTTTAAAAACTACAATTTTTGTTGGAAAAAAATTGATGGGTCGTACTGCTAACGCGGATCAACATCTATTAAATGATGTGGATTCGCGTTAGCAGCACTAACCAATTGCGATTAGAAATATCAATTTTTTTGCCATTTTTATTTTATAAAAAAGACAGTTTCTCTATAATGTTTTTTTTTATAAAATTGTTTTTAAAAATTTGTACATTTTTTTTTGGAAAAAAATTGATGGATTAGTGTTGCTGGCGTGGATTCACATCTATTAAATGACGTGGGTCCGCGCCAGCGGAATTTACCAATTGCGATTAGAAAAATCATTTTTTTTGCCATTTTTATTTTATAAAAAAGACAGTTTTTAGACCACCTGTTTTTTTTTATAAAATTGTTTTTAAAAAATTGTACACTTTTTTTTGGAAAAAAATTGATGGGTTAGTGCTACTGACGCAAATCCATATCTATTAAATGATGTGGATCCGCACCAGCGACACTAACCAATTGCGATTAGAAACATCAATTTTTTTGCCATTTTTATTTTATAAAAAAAACACAATTTTTAGACCACCTGCCACCCGGTTTTGTTATAAAATTGTTTTTAAAAATATTTTATAAAATAAAACAGATTTTTTACATAAAAAAATATTTTATTAAAAAAATATTACAAACACTGTAATATTTTTATTAAAAAAACTGTTTTTTAAAATGGAAGGGCTTATTTTGTTTTGAATTTAGGAGTGATTTTTTATTTGGTAGAGTTGATTTACAAAAAAAAAAAAGTGGTCTCATAATTTTTGTCTTATTCTAAGGGTATGAAAAAGGGGTACAATTAAGGGGTCGGTGTAGTGGCACTCAAAGAAAACTGCATGTAATCAAGCTTATTCTCGAGTGTTGTAAGGGCGTCGTTGGGACAGTTTTAGAAGTAAATTGGGTTTAATTCTCAAGTTCATTTTTGATATTGTCAAAATAATATTTTATTAATAAAAATTACGAATCACGAATAAAAATTAATGCAAATGCGCATAAACTGACCGAACACCTCATGATATGCTAAAAAAAAATGAAAACCACGTATGAGAACCTTAAGATTACAAACAGGCACGCACTAGTCCCTTCTTTGATATCAAAAGTTAATTAATAATTTTAATAATTAACGTATAACTCGGACACATTTTGAAAATGACATTGATACTTCATGTTTCAATTAATTAGTGATTTGAATAATAATAATAAATGGATGATAAATACCAATTAATGCAACACATGATACATTAATGTGCCTAAAAAAATATTTCTCAATCATATATTGGTGTAGAATTACTTTAATATTTTATGTGAATCGGGTTTTGACCATAGTTTGTTTATGTTGTATTTTGATTTTGATTAATTGTAAAGAGTAACATTATTTAGATAAATTTTGATAGACGCACTGACGTGTCGTATTTACATTTGTTGGTGACTTGAAGGATAATCAATGAATCTCAAACACTAATCAATATAAACATAACACGTCAATATATTTATTAAATTTGTCTAAATCATGTATCGCCCCAGAATCACTCATTGATCTTAAAATTCTTTGGGTTTCTCAATGAACAATTCTCAAAAGTTTAATTTATAAACTTTATGAAATATTGATATTACCCTTCCCTCGTATTTGAATCTTAATTAAGATTCTCAAAACTCTTTTGGAAGACCAAACTATAAGAATACTTATAAAATAATTTAAAACTTACTTTACAATTTGAAATGGATTACAAATATACATGAGAATGGTAAAAAAATCATTTACATATATTGAATCTGAACTATTTTCCCAAAGTTTTACAAATTCAAGTACCAGATAATTCAACTTTTGGTAGCATCTTACGCCCCAAAGTTTTTCTCTTTTCTGTTAATATTTACTTTTGTTTTGGGATAAAATTTGGCTTAATGTAAATGTTCTTAAACCTCGTATTGATTAAAAGAATAATGTGAGAAGACAAACAAATATGAAAATAAATGTCTACACAAAAATAAAATTCTTTAAATTAATTAGAAAGTCAAAATATTAAATAATTATGTAAGTAAAAGAATTACAAAAAATAAATGCAATATTAGTTTATAAATTAAAAAAAAAAACTAAATTATTGTGTAACTTAGTTTCACTGTCAACGACGTCACGTCGTACTACCTACAGGGATCTAAAATATAGAATCGTATGATTTGATTAATAATCAAGTTTCAAAAAAATTGTTAATTGTGGATATAAAGCGGAGAATCAAGTTCTCATACATTTACGGTTCTTTCTGGCTTAAATCATAGAGATCTCGATCATTTCTATGTCGCACGTTGTGGTTTCGTGAATCTATATAGGGCGATAAAACTTGGTGTTCGTGAAGTGTTTTTACTATGAGTTCTTCTCATGTATAAAAATATCCAAGTGTTAGGCGATAGCATAAATGTGTAGGCATACGTTCTTGTACTTAGAGCCATTGTCAACAAGTCTCAGAGCAAGATAAACTAGAAGAGACTTGATTTTTCTCTCCTATCTCACCCCTCTGGAATGACCTCTCTCTCACATAAGAATATGTGAGTGAGTAGTTAGGATTTGAGACTAAAATAATTGATATAGGACTACATTGGTAACCAAATGAAAATAATTATAATTGGTGTCCAAAATAGGGAACTATAAATTAATACCTATAATTTTCTCTAATTAACTCAACTAAGTAATTGTAATTGCACTCCAATTATTATTTTATGCAATTTGTTTGCAGAGTTAAATAGTACATAATATAATTAATCACGCAAAGATACACATACTCACTTAATGAAATTCAATTAATGACAATTAAATTTCAACAACGTCTCAATCATTGATCGTCAATGTAAATTATTTAATTTCTACCATATTATATAATAATCCACTAATAAGACTTTTTGTTGAATTAAACAAATAAGTTTATCAAGGGGTATTACAATTCAATAAACTGGTCTAGAATGCAAATTTAAGAAAAAAATAATATCCAACACGTTCTCATTGTAGTGCTTATTGGTTTAATCAATTGAACCACATCCAATGAAAGATTCAAGAAAAATATATTTGGATATGAGATCATACAATATTCAGGATTGAGAAGTTATGCACCCTTACAAAACGCGGAAAGGTAAAAAGCAATCAGAGAAAGAAGAAAGGGAATCCCCATTCCGACATTCTGAAGGCTAACTCCTAAAGCAATCACGCTAAGCTAAAGCAAAGTAAGTTCACTTCGGAAATCAATACAATAAGACAGACCTCTTAAAAGGGGGAGGGGGGGGGGGGGGGGGAATAAGTTTTTGTCGTAATCGACCTTTCAGATTCAGTAAGATGGCCATTTTATACCAAGTCGATGTGCTGGCCGAATTCTGCTTCAAAAATGTAGTGGTCTAATGTTGTCTTTATAAAAAATAAGAAGGTTGTGATTGAGCTAAGGATTACCTGACTGCCTGGGTAGTTCCTCCAGCTCGTATTCCGTAGTACGGAGTACTGCTATACCTAGACTGTGACGCTAGCTTCATACGGTCAATACTGTGTGGTTCCGTGTATCCAGGAACTGAGCCAAGTCAACCGAGCATTCTTCCTATTTTTTCCTTCGACATCTTGTTCCCCGAAGCATTGTAATAAGCACGTACCTTTAATGGTTGGAAGGGGCCAGGAGATGCCAGTTCCTAGTTGATTCCCTTTCCCACCTTTTCTATCTATCATTAGAAGTAGGGCGAGAGAAAGTCAAGTAATATATATACATTAATATTGTGCTCAATACATTTTTAGTGTACATGAACAATCTAACCGTCGAACATTTTCATGTACTTAAGACCAATTAATTTTTTTGATAAGTAAGACCAATTAATTTGATCATACAACGGTTGTACCGATGATGTTTCAACTTCATCTCAGTTGAGAATGTATATAATTATATAAGAATAAAAAACCTGACCGTAAATGGGTAAGCAACATTTTTTACCCACAAAATTTTCTACTATGAATGACCAACATTCAATATAATTAAAAAATATTTAAAACATTCTCCCAAGAATATTCTCATTCAAAATAAACAATGATAATGGTCTATTAAAAAAATTAATTACTGTCTAAACCCCCCAATATGTGACTACTAAAAGTTACTTGGCTTTCAGAATATCCCAATAATAATCTTACTAAATCTAAAATCCATGTGGACACGCACTTCACTCCCATCCCTTTACGTTACTATTAAAATTAGTTGTTTGTAAGACCTTCATGTAGTGATCTGTTAGGTTATTGCCATATAGAATCTTGGTCATAAGCACATAACTCATTAATACGATTCCTTGTATGATATGATACAAACATTTAATGTATTCACCATTTTTATTGGTCCCCAGTTCCTCCAAGTCAAGAGAGACTCCAATATTATCACAATGCCAATTACTCATTAACTGATTTGATTAAACAACTCCCAAATCACTTATGAAGTTTAAGAGCCATATAACCTCTTTGGCAGCCTTTGATGCGATCACAAACTCAGTTTTCATGGTGGAGCTAGCAATGCAAGATTCAATCACAATTATCTAAGTAATAGCCCCACCTTCTAGAGGAAATGCGTACACTAAGGTAGACTTTCTAATATCCAAGGGTGGATCTAGCGGTGTATCCCACTCACCCCAAAAAATAGGTAATGTCTTAATAGGCATTTTCTAACTAAATACACTTAATTTTGAACATTAACCCTATAATGACCCCACTTTTATATGATCATATATAGTTTGTTTTTATACTCATGTGTTACTTATTATCTTATAGATGTTGAACTATTAGATATGTGGTATTATTGGCTATTAATATAACCCCCAATTTATAAATATGTAAAATCAACTGTAAATTGGATCAAATCGAAGACTTATGACATATCTTAAGGTAAATAATAAGTTTTGGGATAGAAAATATAATTTTATGAAACTTTAGGGACTAAAATAAAAACATAAAAGGGTCATTTTGTAAATAAAATATTTTTAGGGACTACTAAGAAAATTAAAAAAATAAATTATTGTGAAATTATAAAAATACCCTTCACGTGTAAAATTACTCGTATACCCTTAACACTTTTCCACCTCATGCTTGACACCTCCACCTTACACATGTCGTCTTCACAAAGAAAGCCAAAACACTTATCATCATTTGGTAATATTAATACTACAAGACCACTCTGAAATGCTACACCTCGGCGTTGAATCACCACTCCAAAAAGCCTAGTCATTAGACACGTGTCAACACCGTAATATCCTTGGAAACCTATAAATAGGGCCTTTGGGATCATTTATAACTCACACTAATTCCTTGAGAATTATAGTAAGAAAGAGTGATAGAAAGCTTGGAAAATATCTTAAGAAGAAGTTCTATAATTTTGAAGAAGAATTCGTTTTGTTGTTATGATTTTATTTAAATTTTTAATGCATTTTTTAGTTTTAATTTCGTGTTTTATAGCTTTACTTAGTAGTTATGCTAGTAAAATACACTAAAGACTCCACTAATCAAAACTTAAAATTTGAAAACAATATGATTTTATTTTATTTTTAAAATATGTAAACTTGTTTGAAATTATATATACGCTTTTTAAAATGATTTTTGTAAGTAATTGCTCGTTATTATGGAATCTCATTTAAGTAATTTCAAAGTCAGTCCTGATGAAATTCTGTTTAGTTGAGATGGTATTTAAGTGGTGCCCCTGTAACCCTCCTTTACTGGGAATAAATTCGAAAATATTCTGTCTAGATGAGATGGTATTTAAGTGGTGCCCCTTTGAACTATTAGATATGTGGTATTATTGGCTATCAATATAACAAACCCCATTTATAAATATGAAGAATCAATTGTAAATTGGATCAAATCGAAGTCTTATGACATACCCTAAGGTAAATAATAAGTTTTGGGGTATAAAATATAATTTTATGAAACTTTAGGGACTAAAATAAAGACATGAAAGGACCATTTTGTAAATAAAATATAATTGTTTTGCACGTCTTTGTGGAGGTTCTTAATCACAATCTCAATCTAATTATTTTCTAAAGGGTAGTTGACCATCTGACATACCTTCTATATCCAATGGGTGATGAATGCCCTAACCATTTTACCTTTATCCTGTTTAAGTATTTTTAGGTCCTTGTTAGTGAGATCTAGTTCTTCGTTGTATTTGTACTATTTGAGGAATGCTCTACAAATGTCATCCCAGGTATTTAATGTCCCCTTGCACTTTAGACCAGTGTACCAAGTAAGGTCATCTCCAGCCGGAGTGGTGGAGAACATTCTTTCTATAACCCCTAGGTCCACATCTGTAAGTTGTATTAAGTGGTGGTAGTTGGATAGGTAAGCATAAGGGGATCCCAATACTTTTTGTGTCTTGTGGATCAGTATCTTAAATTTATCTGGTAGGCAGGCCTCAAGATAGAGGGTTAGTTTCTTGATGCTTCTTAACTCATAAGAGGTTTGCATCTTATCGATGTATTTTTAAAGAAGATTTACTTTATTCTGGACTTTTGTTATCTTCTAACTTGGGGAAGGAGGAGGAACAACCTTATTGTTTGGTGGGAGAACTATTGATTCTCCCTGGAGAGGTCCCGGATAAGCGGAGTGGGGATACTCAGGATATTGGTGATAAGGAACAAAGTATCCATAGGGAGAAAATGGAACTTATAAGTGGGGTCTACAGTATTGGTAGGGGTAATGGGGGCATGTACAGGTGTTAACAGGTCTGCAGGTTCGCTGGTATCGGCAAGGGAGAGTGGGAGTGGGTAAATTTTCACTAGTTTTGAGTTAAGCGACGACCTCCTAGAAGTTTATTTATGCCTGGCCCAGGGATCGAATCTCAAATTTCATGGTGATTTGGGATGTCGTGATATTTTATAGATGTCGTAACACATAATCCATTGCAAATGGGGTTACGGATCATACCTAAAAATAGTGGGTAGGAAGTTCACTGATGAAAACTAACCGGCCACACGAAGCATGCACATGTTCTTCCTGGATAAGTGTTGTCACGATATTATGTGGGTTAGGATAACTAAAAAAGGGCGGGGCACCTTTATTTAGGATCTTAAGATGGAAGGATTGATAAAATGACCTGACATAGAGGGAGAAAGACTCACATATGTATTTTTTCTTTCATGCAATTATTTTATCTTGTTTTAACCTCAAGCGGACGATATATTGTTCTTTTTCAATTTTTTGTTTGGTAGTATTTTGTATGAGTAGAATTTGATCAGATTCCCGTAGGATTTAGTTGAACTTATCTGATCTCTTGACTTGCATGCGAAGAGCGAGGAAATAGTAGGTGGGGTCCTGATATCTCCTCAATAAATAAAAATATGGGTAGGTAAATCAAATGTCAGGGAATTGTTCTTTGGTGATAACTTTTGGATTCATACTCTTATGTCTCCCATTAAAGCAGTTAGCTTGGAATCTAAGGGGTTTGGTCGAACCTTAGTCATCTAACAATTTGAATTTTTTTGCCATGGAGAGTAGCCCACAATTTTATTCCTTTGTGAAAAAAGGGTGTGTACCTAGAGTTATTTCTATATGAAAAAGGGATATGTGACTCTGTTATCGATGGATCACCTTTCATTTCCATAGGTCAGGATATATTAGGATGTTTGGAATGAGAAACCTTTAATGTACGTGTGAAATTGGTTTACCCTAGTACTATATAGTTATGAAAGTCTATTCGATATACCACCAAACTAAATTATTTCCTAACATTCCCTATTACAAGGACTTTGGTATTAAAAGAGAATTTGCCCGATATACCAGACAAGTAGGAAAAAAGAGTAAGAATACTCATCGTTGACCAGCCTTTCGATCGATCATTTTTGGCCTCTCAGGTATATAGTTTAAATAGTATGAAAATCAAGACTATGCAGTGCGTGATGAAAATGGAAAATCATTATTTTTACATACTTTTATGTTTATTTTATCTCTAGGTCTTATGTGGTAACCTATGCATTTGGATGAATGTACAATGTTGTACATGTGGGCCTAAGTACGTGTCTGTGCTTTGAGGAATCCTAAAACTAAGGCCTTTAATGAGTTCTAAAATGTACGAAAAGAATTCATGAAAGTATGTGATATTAATTCCATAGGAAAAAATAGGATAGTTCAGGTTTCTTGACTTTATCCTAACGGAGTTGCCACTACGGTGTTGTAGGACCCCGACGTTCTTGAGAGATGTGTGTTCCGGGATATGTGAGAGTGATTTTCTCTCAATCTATGTTTCTCTCTTAGGATGGGTTATAATATTTCCCTGGAGGCTATCATACAGGATATCCCATTTTGTGCATAACCCTATTCGGCGTAAGCCATTCTCATGCAAGGGGTTTTTCGGATGTTCAGTGTCATCAAATTGTTTTATATGAAAAAAACAAAATGGGTCGAGTTATCCATTTAGGCTTACCCTAAGGCCAATTGAGTCCTACAAATATTCCAGATATTTTTGGTGTGGGTTCGGGAATCGGATTACGAGTGGGGAAGCTATTACGAACCCCATTTATTCTTCATGCTTCCTTATCCATATACTTATTATTTCATTTTACATTATAATTACTTTTAGTTTTATTTTAGAACATGCCGAGATACCTAGTTTGAAAACCCTTAAAAGGTATGCATATGCTTAGTTATAAGAATGATATTAGTGATAGGTGTTGGAATGTCACTAAATTGGTACACGAGTACACGAATGTGAGAGTGTACGAATATATATGGGGTTAATAGGAGGCTGCTACTATATGTATAACGTGAATCCATTAATTAGTACATGTGTATTTTATAACCATTACTATTTTGAGGTATAACAGACTGTCGTTAGTGTGTTGAGGCTTAAGCTCATGAGGGAATCCTCGGTATTGCACCTACGTACCCATGTAGCCACATGATCAAAGGTTATGAAGTTCATAGTGTGGTTTTTCTGCATGGGAAGTGTTCATTATGATGTGTGTTCAATTATGAGGACTTGGATGGGGAGGGAGAGTGGATGATTTGGACATCTCGTATAGATCATGTAAGACACGGAGCTGAGGATCAATGTGAAGGGTGTAATGTTTTAGAGTCCAGAGTCCGAATCTAATATGATTTCAGAAGGAGAGTGGACTAGAATTAGTTAGCAATGTCCTTTATATCCCTTATAAAATGACCTATATTCCAAAGGTGTTGTTGGCATCGGGTTGGTCTTAGATGGTTATACAGGGGGTGGGGTTGGATTAGAGATGGAGGCATCACTAAATATAATACGTCGAGAGACGTATTATAAGGCTTGGGCTCACGAATGAGGCTTGGTATTGTGCCTACATACCTAGGATGACTTGGGATCAAAGCCTACGTAATTCCAATGAGGGTGTTATATTTCAGTGTATGGGCTTCGGGATATCTTGTATAAATGTTACAACATTATAGTCTTTAAGTATCTTAGTCTTTTATGTAGCATTTTTATTATGAACTGAAACACTATATTCACATGTTTAAAAGTTCATAATCAAATAAAGGTGTATGATAAGTGTTTAAAAAAAACACAGCTTTGGTGGGTGCCTCTGTTGGGATGGGAATGTTTTCTCAGAGAAGTGGTGAGTATTATTTCAACTTTCGACTTTGGCTTTCTCAAAGAGTTCGGAGTAACCATGTTCATTGGCACTTTACTTAGTCCGTTTAGGGTGAGGACATAATGATTAGCTTAATGATGAGAAGGGTTGGAGGAGGACCATGCTTTAAAATATAAACATTGTAAAGTTTATACCCAGTCCGCTGGTGGGGTTATAGTTATGGTATTATACCACTATAGGTGTTTCTATGTCCCAATATTTATTTAAGACCTAGACTTTGGATGTCCTCAAAATCATTACCTTTGGAGAGTGAGTCAAGTTTTTGTAGGTAAATGCCACCGGTGAGGTAATACCATCGGACATATTTTGTTTTGGGAGGCTCTTATTTGCAACGTTTGCGCACATGTATGACTCTCTTTTATTGGCAGAGGTAACTTTTTTAGATAGTCAGATATTAATGAGGATGTGTGTTTAAATAACAAGTGTCCACTCTAGAGAGTATGAATAGGTTTGATTGCATAATATGGCCAATTTTTATTCAATTTGAATTTTCTTACAATTTCAATTAGCCTAGGACATGAATCAACTAAGTGATGTGATTAATGCTTTGGATAAACAACATAACAAGGTTAATTAGGAAAATCTTATAGAAATAACAAGATTTGAACATCTAATTTGAATTTTAGTCAGTTACACTAGATCTAGATGTGATCTATGTGTCGTCTGCGATCAAAGCGTACAATTGAGAAAATAACAATCACAAACAATCCACTATGGGGTAAAAAACAACGATGCACTCCAATTTATATTTATATTTAAAAGAGTTTTATATAAAACAAGAAGATACCTTTCACTCATACCCTCACGAGTAGTTACCTATGGACTTCAAAATTTCCCCCATAGAATATAGAAATCCACCTTAAGATTCACAAAGAGAATGATAAATTCCACTCTTCTCCTTAAAATGAGGCATGTTCCAATTCCTCAAATGAATCGAAGGACTTTCAATTTTAGTTTTAGGAGTTATAGATCATGAAATTCAAAGTTTAGTAGTTTAATATGCTAATATAGATCTCAACTAATAGAACTCTCAATTCTCACACAAAATTAAAGACCAAGTCATTGATCTAAGTTTTAAGAACTTTAGAGGGAAGAAATGAAACTTGGTAATTAATTAACAATGCAGAGCTCTCAACCTAAAAAATGCACTCAAAAGTGTTTTTTAATTATGGGGTTTCAGATATTTTGAGATGGGAGGTAAAATGACCTATTTATAGAAAATTTCAAAATATTTCTTCATCTTGCGCACGATTAAATTTTGTCATGCACATGATTTCTACTAGTGTTGAAACCTTGGCACAGTCATGCGCACGAGTCACTTTTTGACCTTGCGAATAGTTTTGTGCTCATGGGTGCAAATACGACTGTGAGAACAATTTGAGGCTGGAAATCACAAACGGAATCACACTTTGCACTTTTTTAGGCCATTTCCCAAAATGGTTTACACAACACAACTGAGAAAAAATTTCACTTGTTCATCCCATTTAAAACACATATTTTACAAAAATGTGCAAGTGTGTATGTAGCCTTAAGGTCAATTCACAAAACTACCAAAAGGATATATCTTCATTATATGTGGAAATTAAAGTCTTGTGTTGTAAAGATTTTTGCATGATCTTCAAGTTGAGAAGCCCACTTAATCCAAATGAACGCGCCTCACTCTACATATCAATCTTATGTGGCTCGAATGACTCAATGACTCAAATATTTTATTACGAAATTTAGCCAACTTTAATATACAAAAATAACAATATAAAATGTTACATTTTCATTTTTCGTGGGATATTTGGAATAAATCTCGGGATCGAAGGATTTTTTGAAAACCAAATTAACTTTGGGTTTTGTGGTCCTTTTCCTAATCGGGTGGGTGCCCTTTTATAGGGCTGGATTTGGGTGCAGTCACTTAGGTATCTAATTGCACAATTAACTATTTGACCTCTCATAAGACCTTATGTTGATAATGTGCCACGTGTCTTGCAATTTTGACTACATAGTTAAATGGTTAACCACGTGGTCAAATCTATGAATATTTGGCTTCGAGTTGATTAGATACGCAATGGCGGGGAAATTGTTAACTATGTGGTTAACAATTAAGCCACAAAGTCAACATTTAAACTACATCATTAAATCTTTTACACGTGCTTATTTTTCTTCTAAGATTGAGTTTTGGGATTAGTTGTTTTATTTATTAGAGTTCCTGCATATTTATGATAAAACTAGGTGTAAACCTGCGCGATGCGCGGGCCAGACGTTTAGAATAATCATTTTACACGTTAAGTTTGATTCTTGCCTTTGTAGTACATGTTTATGTATTTCGTTTTAGAGTAAGTTGTATACATATACGTGTAAACAGATTGCAAACATATACATGTATACAAATTAGTATGCTTTATTAATTTTTTGGAATTCTGAAAAAAATTTCTAACGTCAACGTACATGTAAATAAGAAATTGCAACCTTTGGGTATTCTAAATACCCCAGAGATTATGAACTCGTTCTTTGTACAAATAGAGAATGCATATGGTTTTTGTTTATGGTAAAAAGTAATATAATATATTTTTCTACTATTAATACTATGTTTAATTATTTTTTATAAAATACATTACCAAGAAAATTAATTTAAATGGGATATGATTACCTTATAAATTGTATGACTTGCTTTAATAATATAAATTTTGTGAAGTAATCAAAATTCTATTTTCTTCCTTACACTGGAAGAATAAATGACTATATTTCACTTAAAGAGATCCAAAAGTTATATAATAGTATATGGTAAAGATGTCAAAGAGAAGAGTCCTTGAAATTATAAACAATAGAAAAGAAAAGTTGAATTAACATTTAAATAAATTAGACATATATTTACTGGGTTACGGAGTTTTACTTCTAGTCAACTTTATCCCAATTAGTAATATATAACTTTAAAATTTACGTAACCACTTAAAAAAATTATTATAGTATTTAGTCGGTTATTGGGTGTGTATATATACTTCACGTTGATTATACATCTTTAAAACATAAGCGCATGAGTGTATAATGTTATAGTACTTTATAATATTATAGAGGTTTTGAATGAGTTTTTTTTCTTGTTTTCCTGAATGAGTTAAAATTTCATTGCCCGGGTTTTTTTTGGCCCCTCGCGTATATTGTGTTGATTGTATAGTCATAGTATATGAGAGTAGGCCTCCTAGTTTATTGCCATATACATTCCTTATCAGAAAAAAGGGTATGGTGACTTATAAATAAAAGGTATGGTTAAATGCACTCCATCTAGGTTCTAATGCATTTCAAAAAGTGTCATTAAAAGTCTCACAAAAATAATTAAAAAGTTTCACTATATATATATAGTCTTGGAGTGCTAGAGTAATTATTTGGTGTTCATTTAATCATACCAAGAAAAACGTTATGATATTGTGAAGAATAAATGCACAATTTTCCCATTTAAAATTTTGAATATTGAAAAATCTAGGGAAGTGTAAAATCTTTTCAAATATTTTTAGGAGGGTCTATTCCCATACCCATTTAAGCTTGCCCCATACCCTTTATATGTCTAAGCCCTTATAATCCTTTTCACACCCCTTTTCCCAACCCACTCCCTTTTTATTACCAAACAAAGTGAATTTACCAGAACACAAAAGATTCATTTAAATCTACATAAAAATTTAACACCGTACTAGTCTTTATTGGCTTTGAAGAATAACAAATTATTTTTACACACATGTTCTATACTCCAAATCACCATTATTTAAAAGACAATTGTTGATGTAAAAAATTAGATCACTCTAATAATTCAATCATAGATAAATAAATGAGACAAAAGATTTTAAAGTGGTTCAGCCTTATAAGAATGGCCTACGTCCACTGTTGTGTTATTGCTGAGTGTTTAGGAATTCTCGATTACAAGTTCTCTCAAGAAATTCCTCTCTCGATTCCAGGGTTTGGATTCGGATCCCCCTAAAATGAGGATTGTACAATGTATTTATAGCCCTCAGGCTGTAATGTGAAAGGGTAATACATTAAATGATATACATGTGAAAGGGTAATACATTTAATGCCCTTTTTGGCGTGTGCGTCTGAATGATAAGAATTTAATGAATCAGTTGAACTGTTGGTTATCCATCTATTAATGCTTTGTTCGAGATGCAGCTCGGACCGCCTAAGCTTCTCGGTACTCAAGAGTTCCTCGGAGAGACATTGTTCCTCGGAGCGTGTGAGTTCCTCGGGGAACTAGTCTTCCTCGTTGTAGTCTTATTCCTCGGAGCGCGTGGGTTCCTCGGAGGTGTTTGTTGTTGCCATGTAAATAGCCACGTGTCATCATATGACTGGTCCATGTCAGCAGATTAAATTTGGTATCAACAGAAGCCCCCAATGTTTCATAGTTCAAAATTTGAGGAGTATGGAACATTCTTTCTCGGAATATGGTAGCTTTAAATAGTCTTCCAAATTTTTAGGAGCGTTTCCCTTGTATTTATTTCTCCTTCCCAATTCGTAGAATCATGCTTTTTTGGACTTTTCTGCGTGCTTCGATTCCCGCGTCACTTTTCGTCTTTTTAGCCGCTGTTGTCCGCTTTGATTCCCGCGCCACTTTTCATCTTTTTAGCCGTCGGTAACGTAATCATCCTTTTTTGTAATCATTACTTCACCATTTCCCAAGGCAAGATATTTAAACTTCACAGACACTCCCATCGTCTTCTACCTTTTCAAATTTTTATCTTCGAGTTTTACGTCGTTTCTTCCTACTCTCTTGTGCGTTCATCTTTTCCGTCGTTCGTTGTCAGCAGATCCATTCTTTTCCTGTAAGATCTTCTTCCTTCTTCTTCATTTCTTTATTCACCACGGTTTACCCTGTTGAGTCTCTTGAGAAGTTTCGTTCTGATTTCTCCATTCCCTCATGGGTTATTTTGGAAGAGCTTTACGAGCCTTCTAATTACTTCCATTTGGCTGAGGGACATTGGTTCCCCAGTCTCTTTTTTGCTGAGTGTGGATTTTCTTTTCCACCAAATCCCTTGTGTCTGGAATTCTGTTAGTACTTTGACATTGTTCCTGCACAAATAACCCCCAACACATGGAGAATAGTTAATGGGGTGCATAGATTAAATCAAGTGCATGGAACTTGTATAGGAATTCCAAAAATCACGTACTGCTATAGATGGGAAGTTAATGATAATATTTTTTATTTAAAAACTAGATTTTTAAATAGGGCCTTAGTATTCAACCTCCCTGATGCCAATAGGGATTATTTTGAACACGGGGTTGTCATAAAAAATTGGCAACACCCTCCATTAACTGGAGATGAGGTTTACCAAGGTCCCAGATGCCCTCCTTATGGCAATGGGATAGGTTATTTTTATTTCATTTTGTTTATAAATCATGTTTCTTTTGTGTTTGATAAAATGTGCCACGGATAACAATGTTTATTTATTTGCAATTGATAGCAAGAGAAAGTGCCCAAAAGAAGCAGATGTCAATATAAGGCATTTGAAACTTATCTGGAGTCTGCATCAAAGTGTTGCCGATGAGCACATTAGGTCGGCTTCGTATCTGCTCCAGTACAAGAGCTATACCACTTCTTTCATTGCTCGTCCAGTGATAAGTGAATCAGAGCAAGTACCAGCTTCCACCAGCTCATCGCCTGAATCCCATATTCCTTTAAGTGAAAGGATGAAGAAGAGAAGACCTCCTACCCTATTTGAGAAAACTGCCTCCGGTTCTGTGGAGGCAAAAAGGAGTAGGATTGATGTCCCAAGGGAGGGGAGGAAGAAGAATGATGCACCTTCCTCACTGCTGCAGTTGTGAAGGTTGCTGAAAAGCCCGCAGTGGCTCCGAGCAGGTTTGCTGCTCCTAGAGAGGTGATTGTGATATCACCGACCAAGGGTTCTTCCTTGGTGGAATCTGTACCTGTTCCCCCGAGGAGGCTGAAGAAGAGCTCAGTTAATTTGGCTGACACCATTACTCAGCCCCCAGCTGCTGGGACTGGAGTTCCCACTTTTATTCCCCCGAGCTCTGCCATGAGCTCGGTAAAGTCCTGGATCATTCCCGAGGTCTAAGGTACTGAAGAAAACCTTACTCGGGATATGGTCACCTCGCTAGATGCTCATCACCTTCCTTCTGTAAGTCTCTTTACTTTGAATTTTTCATATTTCCTTTGTCATTTCTGTTTCTGACTTGCTTTCTTTTTACTTTCACAGTTGTTTAGGCACATATTCTTCACATTTATCCCCTTAATTTCAGTATTTTTATGATCCCGTGCAGTGTACGTAGCTTGGATTTGTCTCAAATGTATTCTACTAACTTTTTTTGGCAAGTATTTCTTGTTTTGTGTATTTCTCATGTGCTTTACAGGTATTTCACGCAAGTTAGTGCGAAGGAGAACTCAAAACAGTGAAAGAAACCAAGAAATGGAGAGTTGAAGGGCATTTTCGTAATTTTGCAGCCTTAGTTCGGAGGTGGGGCCAACTATAAAGTTGAAGAGCTCTAAATTACAAGAATACTGGAAAAAACGGCACCTCAATCCGAGCTACGGTGAAGAAGTTACGATGTTTTGAAGTTGCGCGATAATGAAGAGTCTGGATGTGCGGATTTCTGTCATTAATTATGCATTTAATGCAGCGCAACTCTTGGAAAACTTGTTCCACAAGCACTATTGGCTGTCAATTTCGAGATTTTGTGCTATAAAAGCCCATGACCTACATCATTTGAGAGGAGGCTAGAGAGAGGCTAGGGTTAGAAATTTTAGAGAGAGTTTTTAGATCAGATTTTTAGGTCAAATTTCCATTTCCTTAAAGATTTGCATGAACCCTAGTTTATATTCTGAATCTCAATTCCGTTTTTGTGCTGAATTCAAGTAATATCATTCTATTCTCTTTTGCTTTAATTTCTGCAAATTTCTTACAATGTTCTGCAATTTCATAGTTTCATATGTGAATTTGTTTTTCAACCAAATCATGAGTAGCTAATTTCTCAAGGGTTGGGGTACATGAACTCAATCCTAATACAAATTATTTGTATGAAAAATTAGGAAATAAATGAAAATATTGGTTGAATCGTGAATGAAAATCATATATGCATTGTCATATCTTTTAATCTCTCTTGCCCTAGGTACTTGGGATGTTTAAGAATGCTTTGTATGTATAATTTGTCGTTCACCGCCTTATATTGATCTTTGATTTCATATGATGCGGGCTTGACCCTCATATATGTAATGCTTAGTGATGATAAGGACTGGATTTAATCAAGAATTTTGATTTATAATTCTAGTATACTAAAGGATAATTTGTTAAGGATTGAGGGATTGTACCCTACCCTAATTTTCTCTAAATTGTTAAACCCAAATTTTGCTGTTAATTTCCATTTGTTTTTCATAAGTAAAGTTTTAAAAATTTTCTCAAAAAAATCAATCATCTTTTTATTTCTTTCAAGAAATCATTTCACGGTTTGGTAATTTTCCTTGTTATTGTTTGGCAATTTTGATCCCTGTGGAGACGATCCCGACTTACCGGGTTATTACTTGAGCGACAAGGCTTGCACTTGAGCCTAGATAAATACGCACTTTTGAGACAAATTTTAAGTCGCGTCAAGTTTTTGGCGCCGTTGCCGGGGAATGTTTTGTTATAGATTATAATTGATTTACTATTTCGAAAGATTTTTTTTTTCTTTGGATTTTTTTTAATTTTTTTTAGCCTTGCACAATTGAGCGCCAAGAAACGTAGAATCCTCAACCGCACACCTTTGTACTCGAATTTCCATTTACATACTATTCGGTAATCATGTCTTTTCATGGTGAGTTCAGTAATTATAATGGTTCATATGGTAATCGTTTTCAAACTTTTTATTCTCAAGACTCCGCGGCTCGACCTATTACCATTGGTGAGGCCGTTCTAACTCTGGAGTGTGAAAGGCTTCAAAATGAATATCGGAGAGAAATTTATATTAAATATTCTCCAGAATATGTGTCTAGGCCTATTACCATGGGTGAGGCCTTTCTAAATCTTGCGTATGAAAAGCTTGAAAACGAATATCGAAAAAAAAATCATTTTGGGGAATCCAATGAAGATTTTATCTCCAATATTTGTGAAACTATAAAAGGTTTTCAACCAAAAGAGGAATCCGAGGTTCTAGAGCCAAGGGATCCTACTTTGGAAGAATACACGCTTTTTCTAACCAAAAGAGTACTGGATTTTCTTTCCACCCAAAGCACAAAGAATATCGATTATGGTCTTGTGAAGGAAATGGTCACACTTTGCGATGATGTGCGTTCTATTTTGGAAAACAAAGAGGAGGTTGAGACTTGTGTGTCACCTCAAATTTTTGAAGAACATCTCATTGAAAGTGAGTCTTGCTCCCTTTAAATTCAATCTCCAATTGATGATGAATCACTTGAGATTGAGTTTATTTCATCACCATTTTCGTTCACGATTATTGAACCATTAGAAGTACCGCTAGATTCCTATGAGTCGGTTGAAAATTTTGAAACGTTTACACCTTTTACCGACAAAGACACTTTGCTAGAATTATTTTCTAAAATGGAATGTTCCTTTTTGTGTGCCCCTCTCCCCATACTACTTGAAAAATCTTTGGGAGGTGATTATATTTTTCTTGGATCTCAATTGTACTTGTCCCACCTAGCACCCAAACCCCCCATCATCCCGTTAAATTTTTTAATTGGTGATGGTTCATTTTCTCCATCTCACACATGCCTTCCGTTTTTCAAACGGAATTCTTACTTTTTGGGAGGCATGCATCCTAATGAGGGTACACCATTAATCCCTCAAAGTCAAATTGTATTTTGGGTGGACCCTCAAATTTTTCGACTTTTAGTGTATGATTTATTAGACGTTCAAATTTTAGGTTGTAAATAGTTAGTTTTTTTTTTCTTTTATTATAGTCTAGTTTTGATAGTTAGAGTTTTTGTTATTATTTTTTCTATGCTTGGTTCTAACATGTTTTGTAGATTCAATGGACTCACACTCATCAGGGATCGCTCCATTTGGGTAATATCTTTCTTTTCCTCTCTTTATGTTGTGTTCTTAATTCGCATTGCGGACAATGCAACATTTAAGTTAGGGGATGTGGGATATTCTTCCCATTTATTGTTTAGATTCATTGATTCGATCACATGTTCTTTCCAAGTGTGTTTTTTTAGGAAAAAAAAAAAATGAAAAATTTAGAAATAGTCAAAAATATTTTTCTTCAAAATAAATAAAAATTGGAATTTAAATTTTTCAAAAATATCACCTTTATTCTATTTAAAGTCTCAAATTGTTAAATCTCAATTGCACTAAGCCAAAATTGACCGAAGATGGAAATTGAAAGAAAATTGACGACTTTACGAATAAGTGTGGAGATTAGTCCAAACCCGGTGAGATTTCGAGCCTTTCACTTTTTTATGAGTTTGTAAATCAATCCGAGTTTATGATTAACTCAAAGTTCTTTTCAGTGTTTTAAATAAGTCGTTGATGATCTCAATCCTTTGTTTTGATCGGTTATGGGAAATGTGTGAAATGTTGTCTCGAAATTCGTGCTAATATATCTCTAAATTTAATTAATCTCGAGATGCATATGGTAATGTGATTAGCAATTTGGATAATGAAGTAGGCCCTCGTTTGTTACCCAAAAATATTAGCCATAAAAAGTTGTGAAAAACAAAATTATCCTTTTGCAACCCAATTTGAGCCTAAAAAAATTTATCTTTTCGTTTGATAACCCGAAAAACCCAAATAGCCCGGAATTGTGAAAATTGAGAAAATTTATCAAGTAAGTCCAAATTGTGCAACAAAAAGGGGCAAGAAAAAAAAATAGATATGCTCAACAAAAATAGCAAGAAAAAAAAAAGAAAAAAAAAAGAAAAGAAAAAGAGCAAAGGCCCGAAAAAGCACAAATGGACATCATAAAGACATTTTCCAATTCCGAACATTCCATCCATTCCCATTTTTACCCTTTACACCTTTTAACCCGAAAAAGTCCTAACCGAGTCCAAATTGCAAAATTAATTACTGCGTGGAGAGTTAAGACATGAAAAGATAATATGAGAGATTAAATGGTGTGAATTAGAGGTGATGTTCCCATTTCCTAATAATTGTAATCCGATGATGAGATCTTTTCACCATAAATTTCCTTCTTTTCAATTTTGTATGCATGAATTTGTGTCCATTATATTTACTCTTTATATCATGCATACCGAGAGAAAATAGCCACAATTCGAGTGATTCGTTTGTGAGTGCATCCGTAAGAATTTGAATCAAAACGAATTTTCGAAAAGTAACGTAATGCTCAAACGGTGGAAATTTGAGGTTTAATTTTTGGCTTTACACACACACACTATGGTTTGAGACAGTTGAATATGAGTTGATGGTGATTATTTTTCGAAAATTTTAAATTGTACAAGTTTTAAGTATTTTGATATTTATTTCAGTCAATAAAGAATTTTGTGGGTAAATTCACTGCAAACCCTCACGAGACAAAACTCGTCCTACTAGGGTAACCTAGGGGTTTAAAGGCTTGTTGCATACGCTAAATGCAATCGCGTGCCTGCGAAAGTGGAATTTTATTTTAATAAAGGAATTTTCAAGAGTAGAATTTTGGCTAATTTCATTTACATTGCTCGGGACGCGCAAAGTTCTAAGTTAGGGGGTGTGTTTAGGCACATATTCTTCACATTTATCCCCTTAATTTCAGTATTTTTATGATCCCGTGCAGTGTACGTAGCTTGGATTTGTCTCAAATGTATTCTACTAACTTTTTTTGGCAAGTATTTCTTGTTTTGTGTATTTCTCATGTGTTTTACAGGTATGTCACGCAAGTTAGTGCGAAGGAGAACTCAAAACAGTGAAAGAAACCAAGAAATGGAGAGTTGAAGGGCATTTTCGTAATTTTTCAGCCTTAGTTCGGAGGTGGGGCCAACTATAAAGTTGAAGAGCTCTAAATTACAAGAATACTGGAAAAAACGGCACCTCAATCCGAGCTACGGTGAAGAAGTTACGATGTTTTGAAGTTGCGCGATAATGAAGAGTCTGGATGTGCGGATTTCTGTCATTAATTATGCATTTAATGCAGCGCAACTCTTGGAAAACTTGTTCCACAAGCACTATTGGCTGTCAATTTCGAGATTTTGTGCTATAAAAGCCCATGACCTACATCATTTGAGAGGAGGCTAGAGAGAGGCTAGGGTTAGAAATTTTAGAGAGAGTTTTTAGATCAGATTTTTAGGTCAAATTTCCATTTCCTTAAAGATTTGCATGAACCCTAGTTTATATTCTGAATCTCAATTCCGTTTTTGTGCTGAATTCAAGTAATATCATTCTATTCTCTTTTGCTTTAATTTCTGCAAATTTCTTACAATGTTCTGCAATTTCATAGTTTCATATGTGAATTTGTTTTTCAACCAAATCATGAGTAGCTAATTTCTCAAGGGTTGGGGTACATGAACTCAATCCTAATACAAATTATTTGTATGAAAAATTAGGAAATAAATGAAAATATTGGTTGAATCGTGAATGAAAATCATATATGCATTGTCATATCTTTTAATCTCTCTTGCCCTAGGTACTTGGGATGTTTAAGAATGCTTTGTATGTATAATTTGTCGTTCACCGCCTTATATTGATCTTTGATTTCATATGATGCGGGCTTGACCCTCATATATGTAATGCTTAGTGATGATAAGGACTGGATTTAATCAAGAATTTTGATTTATAATTCTAGTATACTAAAGGATAATTTGTTAAGGATTGAGGGATTGTACCCTACCCTAATTTTCTCTAAATTGTTAAACCCAAATTTTGCTGTTAATTTCCATTTGTTTTTCATAAGTAAAGTTTTAAAAATTTTCTCAAAAAAATCAATCATCTTTTTATTTCTTTCAAGAAATCATTTCACGGTTTGGTAATTTTCCTTGTTATTGTTTGGCAATTTTGATCCCTGTGGAGACGATCCCGACTTACCGGGTTATTACTTGAGCGACAAGGCTTGCACTTGAGCCTAGATAAATACGCACTTTTGAGACAAATTTTAAGTCGCGTCAAGTTTTTGGCGCCGTTGCCGGGGAATGTTTTGTTATAGATTATAATTGATTTACTATTTCGAAAGATTTTTTTTTTCTTTGGATTTTTTTTAATTTTTTTTAGCCTTGCACAATTGAGCGCCAAGAAACGTAGAATCCTCAACCGCACACCTTTGTACTCGAATTTCCATTTACATACTATTCGGTAATCATGTCTTTTCATGGTGAGTTCAGTAATTATAATGGTTCATATGGTAATCGTTTTCAAACTTTTTATTCTCAAGACTCCGCGGCTCGACCTATTACCATTGGTGAGGCCGTTCTAACTCTGGAGTGTGAAAGGCTTCAAAATGAATATCGGAGAGAAATTTATATTAAATATTCTCCAGAATATGTGTCTAGGCCTATTACCATGGGTGAGGCCTTTCTAAATCTTGCGTATGAAAAGCTTGAAAACGAATATCGAAAAAAAAATCATTTTGGGGAATCCAATGAAGATTTTATCTCCAATATTTGTGAAACTATAAAAGGTTTTCAACCAAAAGAGGAATCCGAGGTTCTAGAGCCAAGGGATCCTACTTTGGAAGAATACACGCTTTTTCTAACCAAAAGAGTACTGGATTTTCTTTCCACCCAAAGCACAAAGAATATCGATTATGGTCTTGTGAAGGAAATGGTCACACTTTGCGATGATGTGCGTTCTATTTTGGAAAACAAAGAGGAGGTTGAGACTTGTGTGTCACCTCAAATTTTTGAAGAACATCTCATTGAAAGTGAGTCTTGCTCCCTTGAAATTCAATCTCCAATTGATGATGAATCACTTGAGATTGAGTTTATTTCATCACCATTTTCGTTCACGATTATTGAACCATTAGAAGTACCGCTAGATTCCTATGAGTCGGTTGAAAATTTTGAAACGTTTACACCTTTTACCGACAAAGACACTTTGCTAGAATTATTTTCTAAAATGGAATGTTCCTTTTTGTGTGCCCCTCTCCCCATACTACTTGAAAAATCTTTGGGAGGTGATTATATTTTTCTTGGATCTCAATTGTACTTGTCCCACCTAGCACCCAAACCCCCCATCATCCCGTTAAATTTTTTAATTGGTGATGGTTCATTTTCTCCATCTCACACATGCCTTCCGTTTTTCAAACGGAATTCTTACTTTTTGGGAGGCATGCATCCTAATGAGGGTACACCATTAATCCCTCAAAGTCAAATTGTATTTTGGGTGGACCCTCAAATTTTTCGACTTTTAGTGTATGATTTATTAGACGTTCAAATTTTAGGTTGTAAATAGTTAGTTTTTTTTTTCTTTTATTATAGTCTAGTTTTGATAGTTAGAGTTTTTGTTATTATTTTTTCTATGCTTGGTTCTAACATGTTTTGTAGATTCAATGGACTCACACTCATCAGGGATCGCTCCATTTGGGTAATATCTTTCTTTTCCTCTCTTTATGTTGTGTTCTTAATTCGCATTGCGGACAATGCAACATTTAAGTTAGGGGGTGTGGGATATTCTTCCCATTTATTGTTTAGATTCATTGATTCGATCACATGTTCTTTCCAAGTGTATTTTTTTAGGAAAAAAAAAAATTGAAAAATTTAGAAATAGTCAAAAATATTTTTCTTCAAAATAAATAAAAATTGGAATTTAAATTTTTCAAAAATATCACCTTTATTCTATTTAAAGTCTCAAATTGTTAAATCTCAATTGCACTAAGCCAAAATTGACCGAAGATGGAAATTGAAAGAAAATTGACGACTTTACGAATAAGTGTGGAGATTAGTCCAAACCCGGTGAGATTTCGAGCCTTTCACTTTTTTATGAGTTTGTAAATCAATCCGAGTTTATGATTAACTCAAAGTTCTTTTCAGTGTTTTAAATAAGTCGTTGATGATCTCAATCCTTTGTTTTGATCGGTTATGGGAAATGTGTGAAATGTTGTCTCGAAATTCGTGCTAATATATCTCTAAATTTAATTAATCTCGAGATGCATATGGTAATGTGATTAGCAATTTGGATAATGAAGTAGGCCCTCGTTTGTTACCCAAAAATATTAGCCATAAAAAGTTGTGAAAAACAAAATTATCCTTTTGCAACCCAATTTGAGCCTAAAAAAATTTATCTTTTCGTTTGATAACCCGAAAAACCCAAATAGCCCGGAATTGTGAAAATTGAGAAAATTTATCAAGTAAGTCCAAATTGTGCAACAAAAAGGGGCAAGAAAAAAAAATAGATATGCTCAACAAAAATAGCAAGAAAAAAAAAAGAAAAAAAAAAGAAAAGAAAAAGAGCAAAGGCCCTAAAAAGCACAAATGGACATCATAAAGACATTTTCCAATTCCGAACATTCCATCCATTCCCATTTTTACCCTTTACACCTTTTAACCCGAAAAAGTCCTAACCGAGTCCAAATTGCAAAATTAATTACTGCGTGGAGAGCTAAGACATGAAAAGATAATATGAGAGATTAAATGGTGTGAATTAGAGGTGATGTTCCCATTTCCTAATAATTGTAATCCGATGATGAGATCTTTTCACCATAAATTTCCTTCTTTTCAATTTTGTATGCATGAATTTGTGTCCATTATATTTACTCTTTATATCATGCATACCGAGAGAAAATAGCCACAATTCGAGTGATTCGTTTGTGAGTGCATCCGTAAGAATTTGAATCAAAACGAATTTTCGAAAAGTAACGTAATGCTCAAACGGTGGAAATTTGAGGTTTAATTTTTGGCTTTACACACACACACTATGGTTTGAGACAGTTGAATATGAGTTGATGGTGATTATTTTTCGAAAATTTTAAATTGTACAAGTTTTAAGTATTTTGATATTTATTTCAGTCAATAAAGAATTTTGTGGGTAAATTCACTGCAAACCCTCACGAGACAAAACTCGTCCTACTAGGGTAACCTAGGGGTTTAAAGGCTTGTTGCATACGCTAAATGCAATCGCGTGCCTGCGAAAGTGGAATTTTATTTTAATAAAGGAATTTTCAAGAGTAGAATTTTGGCTAATTTCATTTACATTGCTCGGGACGCGCAAAGTTCTAAGTTAGGGGGTGTGTTTAGGCACATATTCTTCACATTTATCCCCTTAATTTCAGTATTTTTATGATCCCGTGCAGTGTACGTAGCTTGGATTTGTCTCAAATGTATTCTACTAACTTTTTTTGGCAAGTATTTCTTGTTTTGTGTATTTCTCATGTGTTTTACAGGTATGTCACGCAAGTTAGTGCGAAGGAGAACTCAAAACAGTGAAAGAAACCAAGAAATGGAGAGTTGAAGGGCATTTTCGTAATTTTTCAGCCTTAGTTCGGAGGTGGGGCCAACTATAAAGTTGAAGAGCTCTAAATTACAAGAATACTGGAAAAAACGGCACCTCAATCCGAGCTACGGTGAAGAAGTTACGATGTTTTGAAGTTGCGCGATAATGAAGAGTCTGGATGTGCGGATTTCTGTCATTAATTATGCATTTAATGCAGCGCAACTCTTGGAAAACTTGTTCCACAAGCACTATTGGCTGTCAATTTCGAGATTTTGTGCTATAAAAGCCCATGACCTACATCATTTGAGAGGAGGCTAGAGAGAGGCTAGGGTTAGAAATTTTAGAGAGAGTTTTTAGATCAGATTTTTAGGTCAAATTTCCATTTCCTTAAAGATTTGCATGAACCCTAGTTTATATTCTGAATCTCAATTCCGTTTTTGTGCTGAATTCAAGTAATATCATTCTATTCTCTTTTGCTTTAATTTCTGCAAATTTCTTACAATGTTCTGCAATTTCATAGTTTCATATGTGAATTTGTTTTTCAACCAAATCATGAGTAGCTAATTTCTCAAGGGTTGGGGTACATGAACTCAATCCTAATACAAATTATTTGTATGAAAAATTAGGAAATAAATGAAAATATTGGTTGAATCGTGAATGAAAATCATATATGCATTGTCATATCTTTTAATCTCTCTTGCCCTAGGTACTTGGGATGTTTAAGAATGCTTTGTATGTATAATTTGTCGTTCACCGCCTTATATTGATCTTTGATTTCATATGATGCGGGCTTGACCCTCATATATGTAATGCTTAGTGATGATAAGGACTGGATTTAATCAAGAATTTTGATTTATAATTCTAGTATACTAAAGGATAATTTGTTAAGGATTGAGGGATTGTACCCTACCCTAATTTTCTCTAAATTGTTAAACCCAAATTTTGCTGTTAATTTCCATTTGTTTTTCATAAGTAAAGTTTTAGAAATTTTCTCAAAAAAATCAATCATCTTTTTATTTCTTTCAAGAAATCATTTCACGGTTTGGTAATTTTCCTTGTTATTGTTTGGCAATTTTGATCCCTGTGGAGACGATCCCGACTTACCAGGTTATTACTTGAGCGACAAGGCTTGCACTTGAGCCTAGATAAATACGCACTTTTGAGACAAATTTTAAGTCGCGTCAACAGTTGACGAGCTGCTCCAATATAATTTTGAAGAAGGATGAAGCAATTAAAGCTTCATGCTCCTCGTCCAGCGTGGAGGGAGCTCTGGAGGAAGATACAAAATCTCTGGCAGATTCTCGCCAAACATATTCCACTGATAAGGCTGTCTGGGAGAAGAAGCTTGCCTCCACCGAGCAGGATAAACTCGAGCTGTTGAAGCCTCCAAAGAGTTGGAGAAGAAAAAGAATGCCCTGGAGAAGGCAAATAAATAGATCGAAGAGAAGCTCAAAGCTGCTGGAGAGCTTGAAAATAAGCTCAGGGTTGCTGAGGAAAGGTTGGGACAGCTTCAAGAAGTAGGTCGGTAGAAGGAGGAAGTAGAAAATAAATTGAAGGCTACTGAGAACCTGCTGTCCGAGAAGCTCTCCTTGAAGAAGCTGAAGAGGAAAGCTGCTGTGAAGAAGTCCTTCAGCTCTGGCTGGGATAAGGGGTGGAACAAGGGGTTGGCTGCCATGGTATCGCAAGTGGACTATGGAAGCCTAAAGTACTTTTGGGATGGATGGGTTGCTGCCCTTCAGGAGATGAAGGTCGACGAGTCTTCCGAGCTCTTCCAGAGACATATCCCTGGTCCCCCTCCAACTCCAGAAGACTTAGACGAGGACGAAGCTACCTCCGAAGAGTCTTCGATGGTGATGGGAGATCATGCCCTAACCATCCCGCCTGCTGCCGAGGAAAATCAGCACATCGTTTCTTCCTCCGAGCAACTGCCTACTCTCCCCGAGCAACTATTTCTTCCCTCCGAGCAACCTACCTCTTCATCCCAGTCTCCCGAGAAGGTTTTGGGAGATAAGGAAAAGGTGTAGTGTTGTTCGGGTTTCTCTTTATTTTGTTTCTTTTTATCAAATGTAATCCAGAATGTGTAACTCTGAATTATGATCTAATAAAACTTGAGATCTTTTTGCATACCGTTGTCTATTTTCTATTCATACTCTGCTTGTTTCTCTTATTGATGATTGCTTTTCTTTCTCTGCTAGTTTCTGGCCAGGATGGAACTGTTATCTGCCCATGATACAAAGTTGCTGCAACAATGTAATGAGTACTTTAAGGCTGGTCACACAGACCTGAGTGCTGCACAAGTTGTCGACATCCTTGGTCATGATGCTTCAGAACAGGCAGTGGAAGCATATCAATATCTGAAGTGTCTGCTTGATCGGGCTGTATGAAATGATCGAGGATCTTCAAAGCACCCTCGAAGACCTTCAGCTTTAATACAAAGAATCCACTGCCTTGTTGCATGAGGGGTACGAGAAGAAGTACCAACAGATCATTGCCGACAAGGGCTACGAGAAGCTTTTTGCTGGGTATGATGTAAGGGAGAGAACCTTGAGAGGTGAGGTCGAAGAATGTAGACAGATTTATGAGTTGCTGGAAAAGGAAAACAACAACCTGCAAAAGGAGCTGTCACAATTGAAATATGCAGCTTCCACTTCTAGTGCCTTGATCCCGGTGACCGACGAGGGATTTTCATTCTTAGAGGTTGAGAACGCCAAGTTAAGGGAAGAGTTGGACACCTTGAAGAGGTCGGGCCCTTCCACATCTTCTCGGGGACGAGCAAGAGCTCCTCGGGGACGAGCAAGAGCAGCTCGGGTTCTTGTCGAGGAACAGAGGACTCAGTCTGCCTTATAGAACCATGCCTTCCAACTAACGACGAAGAACCAGGCGTTGTCTGATATGTCAAAGAAGATTAGGGACTTGGAAAAATAGCTCTCCGCGCAGAAGTCAGTCTTGGAGAATAAGTAGCTTTTCATCAAGAATCTCCACGAGCAGCTAGAAAAGCTAACATATCAATTCCATAAATAGCCCAGGGAGTTCTGGGTGGCTGGATATAATTAAGCACTATTCTACTTGGACGATCGTATCCAGAATGCCAACAATGAGGGCTACAAGCAAGGCTGGCTGAATGCCTTAGGTGTGTTGAAGCTCGAACAAGGTCATTATCTGTGGGACTACCATGATCCCGGGTTGTTCGACTTGCCTGTGCCACCATACAATTTGGACATGGATTGGATCCCTGCTCGGGCCATTCCTCGGAGCTTAATTTCAAAGTATCTCGGTGACTACAATTTACATTCTCAAATCGAGGTATCTTGTCCCGACCATCTTTTAGATCGACCATCCGTGATGAATACAAGGATGTTGAAAGATCTTAATTTCATCAATTCTCCTCTGTCTTTAAATGACCCGCCTGCTGGCGAGGAACCTGTGTCAAAAGCAGAGGGGAAGAGACCAGTAGAATATGAATTTTTGATGTAATAGTTAGTATACATTTCAATATCAATGTACTTGTAATTTATTTTGAATTCAATGAAAGACTTTCATTTTTTTTTGCAAATCTTGATTGCTATTGTTTTGTAGTTATCAAACACTTTATATTTGTGCATATAAGATAACAATATTGTGTTGTTTGTCGACCAACTCAGTAATAATTAAAAAGTTTCAAGTTTCAATAATATTGCTCAATCACTTAATAATAAAGTCACGAGTATAAAAAATATTTAAAATTTTTCCAACCAACTATGGTTGTTAGATTCTCCATGTCTACCAACTACAGTTAGTGGGTTTTTATCCCCGACCAGCCGTAGTTAGTCTTTTTGAAATAATTTTACTCATAAAATGTTTCCGACCAACCAAGATCGGTAAATTTTGCTTGTCGACCAACTACAGTTGGTGGGTTTTTATCCCCGACCAGCCATAGTTAGTAGACTTTTATCGCTTTCTGGAATAATCTTACCTCCCGACCAACATAAGTTGGCATTTTGAGAATATTTTTGCCTCCTGACCAACATAAGTTGGCATTTGCGAGAATATTTGTACTTCCTAACCAACATAAGTTGGCATTTTTAGGAATATTTTGTTTCCTATCCAAACAGGTTGGCATTTTTAGGAATATTTTGTTTCCTAACCAACCGAAGTTGGAATTTTTAGGAATATTTTGTTTCCTAACCAACCGAGGTTGGCATTTTTAGGAATATTTTGTTTCCTAGCCAAACAGGTTGGCATTTTTAGGAATATTTTGTTTCCTAACCAACCGAGGTTGGTATTTTTAGGAATATTTTGTTTCCTAACCAACCGAGGTTGGCATTTTTAGGAATATTTTGCTGAGCAGCCTGAGCTTTGCCGAGTAGTGTGTAGCACTAGTATTCCTTGAAAAATTCTCAATAAAAGGCGCCAATCTGTTGATGCAAAAAAACTGGACCGAATCCCATTTTTATGATCACAGATAAGTAGATAAAAGCAATCCAATCAAGCACATGAGAGACAAAGATTTTTAAAGTGGTTCGGCTATAAGGAAAAGCCTACGTCCACTGTTATTTTATTCCTAGGGGTTTACAATAGCACAATGTGGTGTAGAGAGAGAAAAAGGTGTGGATCTTGTGTATGGTGTCTCTCATCCTTGTCGGATCTCCTCCTCTTCTTTTTGGCTAAGGGAATACATGTATTTATAGTGATGGGAGATAAAGAGATTCATTGTATGTAGACATTTATACATTATGTCTACATTCAATGAATCTAATTGTTGAATTGCTTGGTATGCTATGTGTTTTCATCTACAGTATAAATGTACATTAATGCTCATTAAATGCATAGTCATCTTCATTAATGCACATTAAATGCATAGTTATCCCTTGATCTTCCTGGTTGGTATGCTATGTGTTGTCATCTATTAATACAGTATAAATGTACATTAAGTCTCATTAAATGCACTGTCATCTTCATTAATGCACATTAAATGCATAGTTATCCTTTGATCTTCCTGGTTGGTATGCCGACCAACTCTCCTCGGGTGCCGACTAACTCTCCTCGGGTGCCGACCAACTCTCCTCGGGTGCCGACTAATTCTCCTCGGGTACTGACCAACTCTCCTCGGGTACCGACTAACACTCCTTGGGTGCCGACCAACTCTCCTCGGATGACGACCAACTCTCCTCGGGTGTCGAATATTGCCACGTAGGATGACATGTGTCCTTTTCTGATTGGTCCTCGTAGATGGAGAATTTTTGCGTTAACAGAAGCCCCCAATGCTCCATGCTTGATGGTTTACTTGAAAGGATGGAGTATTTATTCTGCAGTGTTTCTTGGTGCTCGTGAAATTCTTGATCTACCTTCTTGATTTGTTCAATATAAAGTGCATTATCTCCTGGACGATATATGATGCAGGCTGATCGATGGTTTCTAATCTTTCTTTAGAGGAACTCCGTGTGCTATGTATTACCCCTGGGAATTTGGATGCATCCATGCCATAGTATGCAGCTTGTAGCTTGTCATAATCTTCAATTCTGTTGATTGGTTCGCTAGCCGACCAACTGCCTCCTGTGCCGAGCCACTGAGTGCTAACTTCACGTGCTTGATTCTTCTGATTTATGATCCTCTGAATACTTTGTCGAGTACTAGCTTTTGAACCCAACTCTTCAATCTGATTAGTACCAAGCTAGTGGTGGACTTCGAAATATTTTCATACAACTTCTTCTTCAATGTTAGTCGGGACAGTAGTAGTAAAGATCTCAGTGCTATAGATGTTAAATTTGACTTCCGAACTTCAATAGTATGTGCATAATAACTCCTGAATATGCCTCCTGAACTTCTGAATGCATCTCCGTGTGAGTTTGTGAAGTTGAATTTGGTGCTCGACTGCATGATGTTATAATAACGTGCCACTAAATGAACAAATATATATGTAATAGAAGCCCCCAAATGAACAAATACTTTATCGAGCACCTCCTAGATCGACCATCCGTGATGAATATCAGGATGCTCAAAGATCTTAACTTCATAAATTCTCCTCTTGCTTTAAATGATCCACCTGCTGGCGAGGAACCTGTTTCAAAAGCAGAGGGGAAGAAACTAATAGAATGGGAATATTGATGTAATAAATTTGTATTTCATTCCTGATGTATTTTGTTTTTGATTTTAATGAAAGACTTTCATTTTTGTTCGCAATCTTAATTGCTATTGTCTTGTAAAATACTTTACATCTGTGCATATGTATCTATTAAAAAGATAACAATATTGTGTTGTTTGTCGATCAACTTATTGTCGACTAGTTTGAATTTGTGGTAACCATTTGATAAAAAAATGATGTTTTCAGTAGCTTCCGCCACTTGACCCTTCACGAGTTGCGACTCATCTCGAGGATCCAGTGTTTCAATTTCTGTACCTTCATCCACTTGATAGGTAGTAGTCTTTTTCTTTGATTCTTCCAGTTCTTCTTACTCGGCGGATGAATAATAGCATTCCCGAGCTACTTTCTGATCACCTTTCACAACTCCTACTCCAAAATTTGTTGGAAATTTTGGGCACTGATGCACTGTAGATGGTACAGCCTCGAACTTCTTCAATCCTACTCTTCCCATGATGATATTGTACGATGATTAGACATTCTTATCCATAATGAAGAAACATATTCTTTCTGTCCGACAGGCAGGCCATGTACCAATGAATATATCCAACTTGATCGTCCTAAGTGAAAATACTTTCTCGCCAGCAAAATCGATGAGGGGTCTGTGGTAAGGCTCCAGTTGAGATAGCTTTAGATTTAAACTATTGAAACAAGAGTAGAACATAATGTATGCCGAGCTACCATGGTCGACCAGCACGCTTGAAATCATTACCTCCTTTATTCTCATCTTGATCAGCAGTGGATCATCGTGAGGGTATAAAACACCGGCAAGGTCATTTTTTGAAAAATCGATGACCAATTTCTCCTTGTTCACTTTTCTCGGGCGATCTTTCTCAGCTAGATTTATTCGCTGAATGTACGAGCAAGCTTGAGCCTCACCGAGGTAAGCTTTCCTTTCTGCAGTAAGGTCCCCTCCTCCTGCATCTCCTCCTGTAATAACATTACAATCAAATGACCCAAAGCGTATTGAAAATACCTCTCGTTCTGGCTGCCTTGGTTTCTTGGGAAGATCGGGGTCATCCTCTGGATCAACTTCATGGTTTCTCTTCTTGTTCTCCTCTGCTCGTCGAGGAGATCTAGACCTCTCTCTAGTTCGGTCGTTGTTTCTTCTTTCGCCTCCCCGATCAACATACTTTGCTAGCTTTCCTCGTCGGATGAGTGTTTCAATCTCATTCTGAAGAGCTATGCGATTTTTGGTCATATGGCCATGATCCTTGTGAAACTCGCAATATTTTTCCCTATTCCTCGTGTCAGGGTCTGCCTTCATTTTCTTTGGCCAGTTTAACTCCTCGCTATTCTTAATTTCTTCGAGGACTTGGTTGATATTTGCCTTCAAAGGTGTGTAATTATCAAATTTCCTCAAGACCTCCCATGACGACCTATTTTTGGATTGTTTGTCACCACCATTGTTCTTATGTTCTTTCTTCTTAGCTTTATCCCCTTACACCTTAGTTTCTTTGGCGTCCATATTCTTCTTCGCGGACATAGCCTCCTCGGCATTCATAATCTTGGACGCTTTTCCCATCAGGTCCGACATGGTTCGAGGTGGATCTTTGGCCAAAGTGTAGTACAACTTGTTTGGCAGTAGTCCACTCATCAAAGCAGTAATCGCTGTCTTCTCCTCATAATCAATGACTTCGAGTTTCTCGTTATTAAAACGAGTTATATAATCTCTGGTACTCTCACCAGCTTTTTGTCTAACACTTAACAAATGTGCCACTCTTTTAACTGGCTTTGCTCCAAAGCAGAAATTCCCAATGAATAACTCGGCCAGTTGAAGAAAAGTTGAAATCTTACCCCGAGGAAGATTATAATACCATATTTGAGCAGATCCGGTAAGTGTTCCCGAGAATTCTCTGCATCTCATCTCATCTGGGACATCATAGATATCGGCTGCAGCTTGGTATTGTTCTATATGAAGGACAGGGTCAGTCTTGCCATCATACTTGGGAGTCACAACAGGTGCTTTGAACTTTGATGGTGTTGGAAAATCAACAATGTCTTGGACAAAAGGTGTTCCTCGAACAAAGGCTCGCTGTAGAGGGTTCTTGGTCTTAGCCATTTCCCCTAATCTATCCTCCAGCCTCTGAATAGATCCTTTCCATGCATCATTTCCTTCCTCGGGCCTATTGGTTCGAGCAGCTGATCGCGTTGAAGTGGCTTCCTGGTATTTATCTTGACGAGCAGCTGGTCGGTCATAGGATCTATCTTGACGAGTAGCTGGTCGCGATTGGGAAGATCCTTCCCTTAAATATAATGGTCATCTAAAGCTCCTCGACCCTGCATTAAGAGGACTTTTGTTCCTCCCAGGGCCTAATCGGTCGAAAGGAGAAACCCTACTTAATCTTTCCAATGCGCTGGTCCTTTCTGGGGAGAGAGTGGCACGTTGTTCAGTATCTGTGGCTCGCACTGACGAAGCTCGCCCAGGTTGATAAGAAAAATCTTCAGATTCCTCATTGCGATATGAATTAGTACGCCTAGTATGTGAAGAAGGCGCACGGGTATTTCTTTAAATGCTTCGCGATCCGGAATAGGCTGATGCACCGCCAGGGAGAGTTTGGATGAGTTGTCGCATTATTTCTTGCATGACGGTCTGGCTCTGAGCCAGATTTGCCATTATTCCAGTCAGATCTGGAATAATTGGTGGAGCAGATGGATTTGGGGTGGTTCCAGTGTTTCGATTGCTGGATTCAGGAATATTAGCCATTGGTAATGGATTATTTTTGGTGAGAAAACGATATTACCAGTCATTTCCCACAGACGGCGCCAATCTGTTGATGTAAAAAATTAGATCACTCTAATAATTCAATCACAGATAAATAAATGAGACAATTTTTTTAAAGTGGTTCAGCCTTATAAGAATGGCCTACATCCACTGTTGTGTTATTGCTGAGTGTTTAGGAATTCTCGATTACAAGTTCTCTCAAGAAATTCCTCTCTCGATTTCAGGGTTTGGATTCGAATCCCCCTATAATGAGGATTGTACAATGTATTTATAGCCCTCAGGCTGTAATGTGAAAGGGTAATACATTAAATGATTTACATGTGAAAGGGTAATACATTTAATGCCCTTTTTGGCGTGTGCATCTGAATGATAAGCATTTAATGAATCAGTGGAACTGTTGGTTATCCAGCTATTAATGCTTTGTTCGAGATGCAGCTCGGATCGCCTGAGTTGCTCGGACCGCCTAAGCTTCTCGGTACTCAAGAGTTCCTCGGAGAGACATTGTTCCTCGGAGCGTGTGAGTTCCTCGGGGAAGCAGTGTTCCTTGGGGAACTAGTCTTCCTCGTTGTAGTCTTGTTCCTCGGAGTGCGTGGGTTCTTCGGAGGTGTTTGTTGTTGCCATGTAGATAGCCACGTGTCTTCATATGATTGGTCGATGTCAGCAGATTAAATTTGGTATCAACAACAATTATGTTTTTTTTTCACAGGTTATGGTTGGGAACTAATAAAATAAAATTAGCTAAGGCATCCACCCCCCTACTAAACACTCGAAACATATAAGCATAAGCAACTCTAGATATAAGTAAAGATAATTTCAAATACTAAACAAAAAATTATTAAATATAATGCACCTAATTTCCACGGTTTATATGCAATGAAAAAAACACTCAAAGCTACCCTTGAATCACCAACTAAAGAGATGAACCTGTCACAAATTCGCTAAACACCTCAAAAATCCTCACACAGTAATGCAACATCCTCACATCTGCAGGCCATTAAGAAACAAAGCTCCTCCCTTATACCCTTTTTTCCCCAGAAAATGAATGTTCATTCCTGCTACCTGGACCCAACATTAATGCAAGTAACAGTACATATGTCAGATCCGTGTGAAGATCACTATGAGAACCCAAATTCACTGATCTGAACCAACTTATCTATCAACAAAACACGATGGATTGCCAAAGTGCATCCGTTAAAATTAAAGCGAAAAATTTAAAAAATTCTAACCATTGGATACAATCCAACGATAAATACTAGAATGGGACCCAAAATATTTGAAACTGCAACCCCCAAATCAAGGACCTAACTTTAAGATAACTTTTTGACCAAACATTATGGATTTAAAGTTGATCCAAATCAAAAAATAGGACCCAAATGATCCACCATTGCGTTTCAAAACCATGGATGTCAGCGACCAACCTTGATGCCGAATAGCCAAACCGAAGAATATCCGTTCGATCAACTCATGTTCCTCACACCATTAGAGAAAAATGACCCATATGTAATAGAAATCATATCTCCAAGACTATTGAACATAAATCAATTTAAAAATCTTTGAATCTAAAGGCAAGGCCCAAAAATAAGATGGGATTTACCAAATATAAATGATGATGGTTGGAAACCCTAGAGATTTCTAGGATCTCCCCCAAATCGCCAGTCTCTCACTCTAGACAATAATTATAGAAACTTCTCCCCTTATACCTTCATAGATGTCGCCAAATATAAAAAGTAAAAAATTAAAATGAAATCATACCTTGAGCATGGAGAAGATCAATACGAATGAAACCCACTGTATAAAAAAAAAGAAATAAAAATTACTAATATAAGTGAAACCGTAACAATACTAAACAATATGTACTTTGAGGAAGGATGTTGGAGATAAAGTTAGGGTGAATAAACAATACACGGGAGAGAGACGGGATCTTAAACACACTTAATGTAAGAGATAAAGTCGTGTGGCTCAAGATGTTGGGAAGTTGAAAAGTAAGGGGAAGCCATTTCGTTTGGGTTGTTTTTTATGAGATAATGAGCATTCTTTGGGTTTTAAAAATTAGAAGAAGGGTAAAAAAATAAGAGCTGATAGGACGAAATGAATACACATGAGAAAATAGAGAATAGTAACAGTGACCACGTGGACACTCTTAGAGTAGAGGAGTCATTAATTCATGTATACTATTTTATAGTATATAAAGATTACGGTTCGCATATCACCAAAGCTGAGATTTTTAAGAGACCACTTTGAGATGTTCTAGGAGGCAAACAAATTACACAAGTGTGCCACATAAACTACAAAACAATACGTGGTTAAAATTTGAGGTGTCCACATTTGGTATCGCTATCCTGATCTTGGTGATGATGTCAATAAAATTATAATAAATAATGATGGAGGCCTAAAGATCTCGACCAAATTTGAACTGGAGAATGATAAGATGCAATCAACTTAGGAGGTCGAGTTGGCTGCGGCTTGGCGATGATGATGATGACGATGGTGTGGCAATCAACATTAAGGGTTCTATTCATAATTTTGAGCCTACTCAGAAGGATATATATCCCCAATAGACGACACTCTTGCTGACGAGGGTAAGCATCGGGATGAAGGCATCTAAGGGGTTTTAGTTTTAAAATTACACCCCATTATGTTGGGCTTACAATTTTAAAAGTTCTATTAATTAAAATGAATTTCATGTTTTTGGTTCCGTCCGTATTCATGTATTGTATTGTGAATGGTTTTTTGAGTATAATTCTGAGGCATCCTAGTAAAATACTTGCATACCCCATAATTTTAGCCGAATAATAACAAGATTCATCCCTTAATTGATTTCGTATCCACCGGATCAATTACATGATAATCTTACAAGTATGACTTGGCTTTTATAATTTATAATCTTAACACATATATTTTCTTTATGCTTGTATAGATTGGGCTAAGACTTATTACACATATTATTTTGGAAATTTATTTTGAGAAATTTTTATTGTAAATCCTTAAGGGGACATTTAGTTGTGGAAAACTATTTTTCATTTTTCATTTTCCATTGCCACTTTTTGTGTCTATCTTTACAATGGGCCATTAAGATGGCAAGAAGGAGTGAAAAACTGTTTTTCAACTTAAGAAATTCTAGAAAACATTTATTTTAGTATTTCCAAATTATCTTAAGTTGGAAAATAATTTTCCATGAATTTTCATTCTTATTCCCATTTAGAGGGCACACTTTGTCAAATTATAAAACAAAATATGGAAAATGAAAATAGAAAACTATTTTTCACAACTAAACGTCCCCTAAATGTTTGATTGAACATATATTACTCTTCATTTGTGAATCATTGGCGTATACGTATTACTTTGAGGTTAAAAATGACCCTTTACTTGAATGTAGTTTGAAAATTTTGCATATTTTCGAGTATTAGCCGACCTATCAGGTGGCCTTAGTCAGCAGATTGAAACCGAGGTATTCTCAGATGAGGAAATAGTGCTTTGACTCACTTAGATAAATTGTATTCCTTTCTTAAGAGTCACCTAGACTTTAGTATTTCCATCCTTATTATAGTTATTTAATCTAAAAAGGTTATTATGTTTATTTTCAAATCCTTATCTTATAGATATTTCAAGGAGTGCCTTTTTGAGTCCTTGCTCTCTAAGTACTACTTTTATGTGAAATACAAAGTTAATATTGCAATAAATAAATGATAACACTTGAGAGAGGAGAGGAAGTGATATTTCATCTAATTGATATTTCAGTTGATTAAAAATATTGCTCTTATTTAAAATTTCCTATCTTCTACTTGTAGTACTTCTTCAAATGTTTTGCATTCCATGGATTAGCAAATGTTTCTCCGTCTAACTTTTCCAACCGATAAGTTCCTAGGATGACTTCTTATGTAACTATAAAGACATGTTTAACACTCCCTTTAGGTTTTAGTTTTGTTTTGGTTTAATTTCGTCCTTGTATCGAGTAGATTGAGTTGTAATTATACATTAAATGAAGACAAGAGCCAATTGTATCATGACTGATGTTATCAAACTGTATCAGACAACTACATGGCTAAATGGAGATTTGGTAAAGGTAACGTCTTTCTAAGTTTTTAATTCCTTATCATTTATTTTAATTTCTTGGAAGTGACAGGATAAGACTTTAATGAAAAACCTTTTTTTGCAAAAGGTTTCAACATTTTTTATAAAAAATTTAAAGGGTATTTATGGAGGGACCTCGTTTGAAGAAGGCATCCATCAATCAAAACTGTATCGATAGAGAGCCTATTTTTTAGGTAGAAGACCTCGATCAAAGTAAGTTTTCAAACGAGGAACCCTCGATCGAAGACTATTTCGAACAAAGGCTCACTAACCATAAAAAATGCCCCTTGACCAAAGTTTTTATCAATTGAGAGTCCCTCGATCGAAATCTCCCATTCAAATAATGGTTCCCTAGTTCTAATAAGGGTTTTTGTCTTGGAAAAAGTGTTTGAATGGATCTCTTTAACTAAAAAACTATATAAACACATTCATACACGTATTCAAATTGATGAACCCCAATTATATCAAAACCCTAATTTTGTTTTGCAAATATTTTTGTAAAGAGTCCTTATGTTTCAAAGAGCTAGAAACCTTGTGCAACTAAAGTATACTCTAAGTTTAGAAATCCTTGGTGATCTTCTACATTAAATAAGGTTAGAACATAGGATTACGTGTGGGCATCATTCACCAACTGACATTGGTGGATACAGAGGCCTTAGAGGTTGTGCAACAGTTTTCCTTAATTTGAGTTGCCATCAATAATATGGGTGAAGGAAGAGGAGAAGAATGCAAGGGAATGAAATTTTGGCGGCCATCATTGTCGTATATGTAAGTCTTGTCTGAGGCTCTAATAAGTCTTAAAATGTTCAGTACTAGTGGATTTTTTATGGGTTGGGTGTTATTAACGACTAAAACTGGTATATGGATTTAGTCTTAGAAGATATATACCAACTCTAAATAGTAATAGATAAAGAGATATAATAATAGAAATACTAATATAAAGCAAACAGTAAAGAGACATGAGAGAAAGAGAATGAAACCAGATTCACGTGGTTTGACCCAAAGAGGTGCCGACGTCCACAGATGTAGGAGTTTAATGTACTGATTCAGATGTAAAACAACATGGATGAATAGAAGTTACAAGATCTCAATTTCACTCTAGAAATAAACATCGTAAAATGTATGAAAATAATATCTCGATCCCCTTCCATAAGGGTGAAATGGTATATAGGCTGTTACAAGTGAGAGAATAGAGGGACAGATGTTATGACTTTATAGGTTAGTCAGGTGTACACACCACATTCTAGGACCCCCCTAAGTCCATCCTTAGGTACTTAGCACCTCCCCATTTAGTACAAACCCTAGGTCATTGTTCGAGTACCGATCTAGCGGCCATTGGGCGCTTTCGGGCTCCGTTTGACTCCGACCAACTTCATTGTCAGAGAAAAAGCTCAATGAATCTTCAAAGGGCTCTGAATTCCATTTTTAACTGCCTGCCCCATACACAAATCGACATAACAATTCATACGAATATACCATTTTACTATCAAAAATAGATCTGGATGCCACAAGGCCCTGATTTGACCCCAATCAACATCATCATCAGAGCGAAAGCTCAATGAATATTTGAGGGGCATTAAAACCCCTTTCTAGTGATCTATCTCGTGTATGAAATGGCATAACCATTTGGATGAACTATCTGTTTCCCCCTAAAAACTGATATGAAGGCCGTCGGGCGCTCTCAGGCTTCGTTTGATAAAATTCAACTCTTCAACTCGAACGAGATTGAATGAATATTCGAAGGGCACTGAATACCCTTTCTAATGGTCTACCCTGTACATGAATTAGTCTTACGATATAGACAAACAACCCATTTTACTCTGAAGGGTCACCGGACACTTTCGGCCCCCCTTTTGACCAAGGTCAACTCTCTGAACCAAGAGAAGCTCTTTGGAACATTGAAGTGCCTTATATAATCTTTCCAACGGTCTTCCCCATGCACAATTCAGTCTCATGTTTTGAATGAATGATCTATCATCTTATGATGATCTCCTATATAAAGGATTGACGGTCGTTTACGAGCCCTGTTGGACCCAAAGTTAACTCTTGGACTAGGGAGTAGTCGAAAGATTCTCAAAGTTCTCTTCATAACCTTTCTAATGTTATGCCTCGTTCGCGATTAGGACTTACAGATTGCATTTTATGATCATTTTTATAGAAAATCTGCACAAGACTGCCAATTAGCAGGTCCATTTCCCTATCTATCGGTAGTGTATCTTGGGTTACCTGCCAACAGGAAGGATAAGGACAATGCCGATTCGCAGTCCCCTAGCCCTATATAAGGAGAGCATGAGCTCACCTTTCAGGGACCTCAGAAACATCGACTTCAGTGATCTCAGCAACATTCTTCTTAAGTCAACGAGGTTTCCTTGTTTGAAACCTTTTTTCCACTTTTATTTCCATCACTTTCACACCCAATTTAGAAAAAAAAATCCTCTACATTCTTCACCCACTTGCAAGGAAGCTCAAGATCAATCTCCAAGTCTCCAAAGAAGGTCCAAGCATTCTTATGTGCAATATTTAAATTTCTTTATTTTCTCATTAGTTTATGAGTTCTTAATTTAGCTTTTACTTTAGATCATACACATATTAATTTTCAATCATTTAGTAGTAATATTGCACATAATATATTTTCTATAAAAAACACCCAAAACAAGAAAAAGACGATTACACCTATAAATTTCAACTTGATATGTCACCATATTTTCTCAAAACTAAAAACACCATTTTCTCTCACACACATATAATAAAATCCTCGTTTGAGTTTATGGGATAAACCCCACCTTTGTGTCGCATGAGAACTACGTGGACTTCGATGCCTTTATAGGCTACATAGGCGTCTCGGGCTAAAACCCGAGACTCGAGTCCTATTTTCCCATTTTCCTCTTTTTTCCCATTATATATATATATATATATATACATATATATATATATATATATATATATATATATATATATATATATATATATATATATATATATCATATTTGTGATTCATATTTGCATCTTATCATACACATTAGCATTCCATTATAACGATCAATATCTTGATAAGCACACACATCATATTATTAATTATTATTTTGGTAACATTCGTATCGATGACCTCACTCCGTCTATTCCATGACGCGAGTTGAGCGATTCTGATCTCCACTTATATATACACGCACACACACTTCACAGAGAAATTAAGTAAAATAGTAACATAAGCCCATGAGAGACCGAAAGGACAAGATAGGTGCCTAACACTTTCCCATTCCGTAACTTAACCACCGAACCTCTGATCTAATTGGTTTCGCAAGCATCAGTTTGTCTATGATGCCTTTCTCTCGAGGCGACAACGTGTTCTTTTGCCTGTTTTATGCAAAATAAGTTGGCGAATCTATCTCTTTACATCACCCCACATTGACGACGACCAAAGCGTTCTTAGAAATGGCGTGAGATCTCTCTCTCTCTCTCTCTCTCTGTCCACCGCGTGCGCGATCGTCGACCCATGAGATGGAGAAGGGTAAAAAAACCCGAAAGCCTGGTAGGGATGACCACAATAAGTATACGATTACATGCAAGTGGGAGTATAATCAAGAAGTTAGTTACATATCATATGGGGAATATTTTCATATCTCCCCATGTGGGTTGTGTTGCTAGCGTCACCCAATCCCACAGTACATGGTTACTTTGACAGTATTATATAATAGAGTTAGTTGTTGTGAGCTAGCTGGCAAAATTCACTATCATTGATATTAGGACCGACCAGAATTTCCCTGGTCCACTAGGTTGTCAACTGGGCCGACCTCCTTTATGAGAGAGATGCATCTATCTATCATCTTATAATAGGTCCATGGGCCATACAATAATTGTGATACATCAAAAGCCTTCTCAGGTTTGAGGATTCCAAAAGATTCTCCAAAGTGTTGTGCCTTCCGAGTATGTGCTGAGAAGATTGAATGAGTGAAGTGTTAACTGAGGAATGTCTTCTCCTCACCGATTATGGTTGTCTTTGAATCTTCTCTCTGCACATCAAATAAAAGACTTGTGAAAAATTTCATTGGAGTTGTACTTAACATGTGTCAAAGGCTGCAAATGGAATATTGTATAATTATGACACGCATGCTTGGGGTAGCATGTGTCAATCTGTAAAGTGTCGGTCCTCTTTCCAAAGTGTAACGTCATGTCCTTATTTAATAGGGGTAGTGATTACCGCCTACAAAGTATAAAATGAATTTTTAAAATCATTTCAGACTTTTCAAAATCATTTCCTTTGCACGATTGATTTCTAAAAAAGAAAAAATCATCCCGTTCTTAAACCCTTTCCTTTTCGCTAAAATCTTCCTGCCTTCTTCCATGTCTAATTGGTTCCTTTGTTGAAAACTCTTTTTCGGCTAACCTTTCCAGTTTCCTCTCATTTGTTGACAGAACTTAAGAACTGTTTTAGTCATCTTCAACACTTTTAGGGTTTCAGGTATGTCGTTTTACCTTTTGTAGATTCTTAGGGTTTTATTTTGAGATTTTTTGCAATTTCTTCAATTCTATCCATGATTTGTTATTGTTGTTGATCATTGTTTATGGATTTCACCTCTGATTGAAATTTATACGTCCTAGGTGGCCATTGAGTTGGTTGGCCTATAATGTTCCAATTTTAAGAATTTTTAAGTGTCTTAGGGTTTTATTTTTCCCAACTTCTTCTTTTCTCAAAGCAAAAAGCCCTTAAGCCTTAGTTTTCTCCGAAATTATGTCATTTTCGTGACTCATCGAGCTCCCAAATCTGATTTAACCTTTATGAGTGAACACTCCTGGGTCAATTGATGGTTAGAGCATGCTAAGAGGTTATATAAGGTTTTTTCATGGGTTCTGGAAGAGAGATCCCCCACCACCCTAAGTGTAGTCCGGCTTAAGGATAGTCCTTCTCATCCACGGTATACCCCAAAGCTCAATCTTCTAGAAGGTCTACTCCACAGCCTCCGGGTATAGAGTATCATGGTCCTGACTTCATGGAGTTAGATATAGTTGACAAGGCTTATCACTAACCTGGTGGTAGAAACTTTTCAAACACGGTTTCAAAAATATCAATTAATGACTTGGAGGATTGACTAAAATAGTCACGTTTAATAAACATGCGCCTTCCATCTCTCCTATTGATATTTCTTTTTCCAAGGAGAGAACTTCTGTGAGTTCTACCAACTCTTATGACCCTATAAACACTGACGCCATACGTAATTCATGTCATATCATTGAGGATGAGTTAGATGACCAGTGACACCGGTACGTCATCCACATCAGCATCACAACAAAATTGTCTGATTGTGGCCTGAGGGTTTATAATCATCCAAATGCAGACGAGATTTTCTTCCCCCTGTGGGAAATTCAAGTTAGGAATCCTTATATCATATCATAAGGTCCATTCTAAAGGGTTATGGGATTGATTATACCTAACTTTCCCCCAATTCCTACTGAACAATTCTTGGGGAAATGATATTTTGGCAGTCACGAACATACTTTGATGTTACAGGGGATATTTTTAGGTTTTTGCATAAAGGATAATGCCAAGGATCCTTGAACTATTACTTTGCTCCTAGGAAGTCACATTGAGAATGGTAAATCTTGTTCAGATGAGCAACCATAGTTGGAAAAATTAGTTTTCATTTTTGGAAGGGGAACGAGAGTTCCGAACCCATGAGAAAAGTCAGTATTGTAGTGTTACGTGGGAATGGTGTGGGCCGAACAAAGTTAGCAACCACTTTTTTCTTTATATTTTTTATTTCCTTTTGACTCATAATGTGCTAATACCTTTATTCAACCTTTTTAGTGAAGAAAGCTCCTATACTTTCGTCTGTACTACGAAACATGATTCAAAATTTTTATGTACCCAACCCCCAAAATTTTAGGATCTTTTCTCTGTATCGAAGCTCATATGCATTGGCTACCACGCTCGTCCTACTGGTGATCCTCCTTAGGAGACGTTTATTCCCTTGGTAGGCCATGTTAAATCTGACCGAGGTGTTGAGGCCGAGGTTGAAGAAGGTGAGAAGTTTTTGCTACATCAAGTAAGTTTTCATTTATGCACTGTAATATGACTAAGAGTTGAACTCTTGTGCAGCTTCCACTCCCACTACCTCGGGAGTTATTTTTGAACTTTCTTATAGGATGTCACATCAGTAAGTTGATCGTGGTTCCATGTATATTTTTAGCCAAAAAAAACTTGAACAAGAGGCAAAAAGGAATGCTGAAGCTAATGTTAAGGCCAAGAAGAAGGCCGATGCCCAAAAGAAGACCGAGGATGAGGATAAAAGGCAAGCCTAGATTAATGCTCGAAGGAAAGACAAAGCTGATGTCACTTCCCGAGGTAAGTCCAACTGGAAGGCTCTGATGCCTTATAGTCCTGCTGCTACTGGTAACAAAAAGCCCTTCCAGGCCCCCACTGCCCAAGGTGATCCTAAAGTCCTGAGGATGAGTGAGGTGAGGCCAGCTGGGTCTACTGTGGAGTGGATGCATTTCTCGTCAGCTCGTTTGTGGATAGTGATCGTCCTCTCATTATGGTGAGGTGTAGGACTTCAAGTTCGATCCTAACACTCTCTTCAGGCTCGAAGACCTAAAGAATAAACTAGACTCCATCTTTTTCCATATGAATAATACCACGAACTTGCTCAGCTAGCATGGGAATTATAAAGACTTCGAATTTCTGAGGGTCTATGACCCTGATTCTCTGTGGAGATTAGTTCAGCATTGCCTGTCATTGGTAAGTTTGCTAAATATATGCTCCTTGGACTTTTGCTAAAAAAATTCTTCCTTGTTTATCCCTTTGTCTTTTCTTTTAAGGTACAATAGCTGCCACTATTCTTAGAGAGCAAGCCATGACCAACCACCATGCCTATGAAGACTAGGGAGAGACCTTCACATCACTCACTCAATAGAACACCCAGCTAAAGGAGGAAAGAAAGTAGTCTACCGATGAGCTGTAAAAAATATATGGTGAGCTTTAAGAAAGGGATGACCATGTGGTTGCCAAAGCTCTGCCTTTCAGTAAGGTAGAGGAGGAAAATAAAAATTTAAAGGACCAAGATAGTATAGTTACAATTGAATTTCAAAGTTTTGAGGAGGTTCTTAAAAAGGCCAACGTTGAGCTCACTAAGTGTAAGCAGAAGCTTGATACGGCTAGTCAGGATCTTGTTAAGGTTAATTAGGAGCTCGTTAAAGCTAATGAGGCTCTAGTTAAAGCTAAGGAGGTTGGGTTGCCAAGTTCAAAATGTTTGTCGACTATAACATAGTGACCATGACCTTCTTTCTTGATGGCTACAAGGAACTCAAGAACAGTGTTATGAAACATTACCCTAATATTACAGATGCTGTTGGAAAATGGGAGGGCGGTGATGAGAAAGACATTGCCTTGGTCGTTGAATACCCGATGGGGGTGGATGAGTTTACTGCAAAATATAATGCGATCAGTGAATCTGCTCAGACTATTACTGCAAAAACTATTATTCCAATAGCTCTAAGAGTTCCTCAAGACATGGTTACAGCTGATACATCTACTGTCACTATTTCCCAAGTCAATCCAGAGAGACTGACCAAAATCCTTAAGTTGCTCTAGGAACTGGAATGCTCTTGTATCTTAGGAGTCCTTAATTTATTCCCTTGATAAAAATTTTGTATTCTCCATTAAGTATTTTGTAATGAACATTTATAATTTATCAACTTTGAGATCAAATGTAATTCAATTTATTGTTCGCATGAATGTATGTGTTCTGAATTTTTGCTAGTTATTTTTTCGGCTAAGTTTTTAGCCACCACTTGTAGTTAAATTCTTGTGTAAAAAGATTTTTGACTAGTAAATATGGTCAGATCTCGTCAACCTCTCAGTTAGTTCTAGTCTTATGGAGTCATGGTGGGATCTTATCCACTTGTCATGTCAGCTTACTAGATGTATAATGCTGAGATAGGTTTTCTAGTAGTTCAGTCTTACGATCGTGTGGTAGGATCTTGTCGACCTTATCTGCCTTACTAGCTATTAGTTTTTATTGAACCTGAGCTGTCCTAACTTAGGATCTACCAATGTTTATGACATCTTAGTATCCGTATAAACGGATATTATTGTCGTCACCATATGTCAGCACTGGTTACTGGAGTCGACCAAATGTACTAAGATCTATCTCTATGTTAGTTGGTTATGGATGGATCTTATTGTCCATATGAATGCATTAAATTTCCCAGATTTGGATAAATTTCTTAATTATGATCTATCCATGGATGAGTCCATTAATGAATTTTGATTTGGTTCGTGTATTTTGATATGCTTGGTTCTGAGATGTCTTCGGCATGGACTTCTTGCACATCTCTCACACTGAAAAAATAAATGTTGAATAATGTATAAAAACTTAAAATGGAAACATATGTAGAGGATGGAATTATTATTCTCATTCTCATCCTTAAAGACTGATTACAAAGAAATAAATAAGGGTATTTTGGTCTTCTGAACTATAATCTACTCTTCGTCACTGGTAATACTTCCTCAGGTGCTTTGCATTCCACGGATTCTTGAATTGATCACCTTATAAGGTTTTAATCCAATAAGTATTAGTTTGCACGATAGCCGAAAATTTGTACGGGCCATGCCAATTTGGTTTCGACTTATTTCCTTTTGGATAACCTTCTTGAGAATCTAGTCCCCTTCCTTCGAGGTGCACATTTTTACCCTTTTGTTATAAAATCGAGTAGTTTACTATTAGTACACTGTTAACCAATGTGATGTGTATTCCCTGACCTCGTCTACTAAATTAAGGTTGAGTCTTGTCATTAAGTCACTCTTTGGCGACTGGAAATTGAGTACTCGATGACTGGTAATCTGATCTCCATTGTCACCATCGCCACTATGCCAAATGCCAATATAAATGAGGCTTCACTTTTCATAGTCTTCAAATTCGCTTGGTAGGCGCTGAGTACGCTCTGAAGTTCGTTGATCTAGTTCCCCTTGGCGTCATCAAGTATTTTCCTCATTTCATCCAAAAGGGTCTTATTTGCGACTTTTGTTTTCTCGTTGCATTATGGGTGACCAAGTGCCGAGTGCAATTTTTTTATCTTTAAATGTATATATATATATATAGGAATCATATCTCTCATATGAATAGATAAATAGCGGGGAATAGCCCCCCGCACGTGGCGTACATCAAGTATGAGAAATATAAGCACCTATGTTAGAGGACGTCTCTAAAATATCAAAACAAAAGATAGTTTTTGAACCAATAAAAGTAAATATAAGAAAAGTGATCTTAATCGCCCCACAAATGAGAGTGAGAATAGCAGACTCCTTCATAGCCCCCCCCCCCCAAAGTTGGATTTGTTCCTCGCATACCGTAAATGCCAACAAATGAAAGCGGGAATAATACGACACAAAATGCCTCTAATTTTTTCTCCTTTTGAATTAATCCACTAATTCATCAAATCCTCAAGTCAAGAATATTCGAGAAATATTTCCAAATAGATTGAGCAAGAGTACCACTCCAAAAAATATATTCTTTATCCTCTTCACAAGCAAGTACACAACATCTACATTTTGAAACTAAAGGGATGTGAAGCCGTTTGATGTATTCATCTATAGAAATCCCTTTATGAAGTAACCTCCATATGAAAACTAAAATTTTAGGAGCAATCTTATTACCCCAAAATAGTTTAAAAGAACATTGTATACATCATTTCTCCCTCACCAAGTGCCAAGCGGATTTGAAAGTAAAGGTCCCATTATTTGACAAAACCCACTTTCTGGTATTAGAATCAACATTATTTGAAAATTTCTCCCAAACATTTTGCATCCTTTTCCGTACTTTAGAAGAAACCAATGAAGAACCTTTAAAATTTTGTTCTTCGAATTTTTTGTATTTACTATGAATGAACCGAGACCATAAAGAATTGGAGTTAAAAAATTTCAGCCATAAGTTATGAGTATAAGCCAGGGACAAATCAAACATGCACCTTAAATTTAAGCCACCTTATTCTTTTGTTTTGGAAATATAGGACCATTCCACCCATTGAAATTTTGTTCTATCTTCTTGTTTACCCCATAAAAAATGAGCAAGGAGTTTGTTTATATGATTAAGAGCTTTACCCGGAGGATTAATGGTAGCTAAAAGATGTAGGTGCATGGACTCCGCCACTAATTTGATGGCCTTAATCTTCCCGCTTCAGAAATGTTTTGATGATTCCAATAATTAAGTTTCTCCACAAGTTTGTCAAAGTAGGGAGCAAAATAAGATTTCATTTTTCTTCCAGCGAAAAGAGAAATTCCCAAATAAATGATTTAGAGATTTTTGTGTTTAAACCCTGTAACAGATGTAAGTATTCTTTTTTGTGCTATACGACTCATTGGCCGGGAGATAAAAGGAGATTTTATGGTAATTAACCACTTGACCGGACGCTCCTTCATAAGCCTTCAATAAATCCATGAATTTATTTATAGATCACATATCTCCATTAGAAAAAATAAGAGTGTCTTGTGCAAAAGAAAGACAATAAATAATAGGTCAAACCCTTATTAGAGCAAAATGTGACATTTTCCCATCTTCCATCACTTTTTGTATCCCGCAATTGAGAACTTCCGATGCAATCAAAAATAGAGTTGCAGATAAAGGTTCCCCTTATCTCATCCCTCTATGATATTTAAAGAAACGGCAGGCTTTCCCATTAAAACCAATTGAATACCAATGATTCGAAATAAGCCTCCAAATTAAGTCAATAACCGTCTACAAAAAAACAAATCTCCTAAAAGTTTTAGTAATAAACAACCACGACATCCTATCATAAGCCTTAGACATGTCAAGTTTTAGGATGAGATTAGAACCCCGCACTTTCTTCCTAAAAGATGACATAAGTTCTTGGGCTAAAAGTACATTTTCTAGGATAGATCTCCCCTTAATGAAACCGGACTAGGAGGGCGAAATAATTTTTGGTAATATCAATCCCAACCTTTTTGCATAAATCTTGGAAATAATTTTGGAAGAAAAATTTCAAAGACTTATTAGACGTAAGTCCAATTTTTTTTAAAGTAACAACCATTAAAACCATCTGGACCTGCTGCTCCCTCACAACTCATATAAAACATAGCATCACAAATTTCATCCATATTCAAAACTTTGCTCAGCAATAGGTTATCATCACCCATCACTAACATCGAAATGCAATCCCAAAGATATTTAAAGGCTGGAGTTGTAATCTGATCGACTGATGTGGAGGACCTACTGCTCGAAGTAGAACAACCAAGGCTGTTACTGGCAATGCTACCCAGAAATTAATGAAAATAAGCAACAATCGCATCTTCAACTTCATGTTGATCATTAACCCACTGTCCATTATCATCTTGAATATATGATAAACTAAGGGTGACCCACTTCTTTCTTGTGATTCCTTGGAAAAAATTTATGTCCGAGTCTCTATTAATTGCCCATTTAAATCTCTCCTTTTGCTTCGAGAAATATTTCTCTAATTTCAACGGTTTTAAATACTCGGCGTGGATCTTATGGAATTTATTTCTATTTTCCATTATTGGATTTGCATCGAATTCCACTTCATGTCTCAATATTTCGTCTTCCGCTTTCCTCGCAGCTTGAAAGATATCACCAAATTTAGATTTTGACCAAATTTTAAGTAAAGATTTAACTCTTTTAAGTTTCTCCGCAAAAATATTAAGAGGTCTACCCTTCACCTCATAACATCAAGCTTGCTTCATCACTTGAAAGAATTCATCATCTCTAGTCCAAAAGGATAGAACTTTAAAAGTTCTAGGAGATCTTTGATTTTCTTCTTTAAGTTCGAGGAGTAGGGGACTATGATCTGAATTGGCCCTATGAATATGATCCATCAAACTAATAAAGGTCCCGTTAACCCAATTCATGTTACCCACCAAATTTGAGCACTGCCTTCACGATTGTTATACCACGTAAACCTCGAACCATTTAAAGGAATTTATTATAAACCAAAATTGATAAGGGACATATTGAAATCCATCATACCTTCCCAATTCACCCCATCACCTTTAATTTTTCCCTCATGATTCGTTACTATATTGAAGTCACCTCCCACTAACCATTTCATCTCACAAAGAGTAGATCATGACTCAATCTCCTCCCAAAGTTTCAATCTTTCTTCCATTTTACATTTCGCATATATCATCGTAAATAAGAAGGAAAATTTGAAAAAACTGTTGCTCAACCAAAGCAATAAATATTGATCCCCATTTCTAGTCATATCAACCATCCAATTATTCTTCCAAAGAATCCAAATTTTATTAGAAGCATTAGCAAAACCTCCCAAAAAATTCAAATCCGTACACACCTCTTCAATGTTAGTCTCTTCAATCTTTGGTTCTAATAGGACCAATACAAAAATTGAATGAATATGTATGAGGCATTTAAGTCTACGGATAGAAGGGACATTTCCCACACCCTAAATATTCCAAAAAAGAAATTGCATCATTTGGACAACTTAAGATTAAAAGTTTTAGTTACTTTAGCTCCTGATTGAGTCTTGGAAAAGGTTGGTTTTAAGGACGAATAATTTTTTCTAGGTCTTCTCTTCTTCACCACAGTAAATTCTTCTTCCATCAATTTCGGTTTCTCACAAAAGGGTAAACTTGTCAAGTCTTGGGAATATTTTGGATAAACCTTTAGAAAATGTATCCCAATCATCGTCAAGCTCTGGAACCAATGAAGATTCAGATTCTAAGGCATATAGGTGGCACCAATCTTCCATAAGAGAATTTCTAAATTGCATTCTTGGGGCCTGAGGAGAGAGGCAATATTTTTTTATCGTTGTTGGGTCTAAAAATACGTTTTTGATTTTTCGAACGTAATCCATGTCAAAATCCCATTCCTCCACCATTTTATTTTCCAAAAATCAAAGCAAATAATTATCATGGACATGCATAACTGGGATCGTTTCAGTGTTTATGGTAGATAAAGATGTTGGAATTTCACCTTCTTCTATCAATGAGTTACCCAGGTTCAAAGGGTTAAAGATATTTGAGATAATCACCTGGTCATTACTCTTAGCATTCTAATCATTGGGAAAAGAACAAGAAGAATGGCCTACAATTTCCATCTAGGTTTTCTGAGTATGACGCCTACTAGGGTTAGAACTTAAAAGAAGGTTTATAGTGGTTTCAGAGGTTGGCAAAGTTTTTTAATAAAGAATTTTTTAATATACTCCATCTTTAGAAAAAAAAAATCCTCTATCAAACTGCGTACCGTGGTCTATGATGAAGGCTTATGGCATACCAAATTATGTTCTTCCATATAAAATACAACACCTTCTCGTATGACATCTCTATCAGCTAATCTTCTTCCACACGCTTAGTCAAATAATCCATATTGACAATCGGATACCTGAATCTACCCGTTGTCTTCAGCAGTTGGCCGACTAGATTAATTCTCGACATGGAAAAGGGATAAGGGGATGTGATCAGTGCCAATGTATCCCTTAGTCTCTTATGTATCACGGCATACCTCTGGCACTTATCGCACTTATTTACATAGTTGGCACAATCTTCTTTCATTGTCATCCAATAGTATCCTTGCATGGCGACTTGATTCATCAACGACCTGCTTATCGAGTGGACACCACATTAGCCTTCACAGAATTTTTTTACCAGATCATGGACTTCAGTGTAATGAACATATCTGAGAAGTGACATAACAAATACTCATCTGAATATTTTTCCTCCTTCAACCATGTATCTTGTCTCTTTGTAGCAAAGTCTCCTTGCCTTTTTCCAATATTTTGGTACTACGCCTATTTCCAAGTATGCACGGATGGGATCCATCCAATATGTATCCAAATCTAACTCCATTATCATCACACATTCTTCTTCAATACTGCACTGGGATAAGATTTCAACCGGTATAGTTCTTTGAAGTTTAGTTCGGGTAGCTGATGCCAGATGAGTAAGTGCATCTGCTTACGCATTCTTAGATCTTAGGATTCTGACCATCTGTATGGTCAATAATTTTACCACTAGTGTTTTCACCTTCGCCATATACTCCTCTCTAGATATATAAATAACCAAGACTTGGTTCACTAACAACTGAGGGTCACTTTCTGCCCTTAGTCATAGTGCTAATCCTAATCCTGTGATCAGGGCTTAACATCTAGCCACATTGTTAGAGGCCTTAAAGTTGAACTTGAGGGCATACTTATTGTTTGTACCATTAGGAGTATTGATGATTAGTCCTACTCTGCTGTCGTTCGCATATGATGAACCATCTACAAATAGTTGCCACACCGGAGGTTCATCTTCGAAATTACCTTCGACTCAACATCTATATTTGAAAAGATTTTTCATCTTCTTTAAATCACAAGTCACTTTTTCATGTCGCGTCGATGACTTTGGTGTGTAATTGATCGAGTCTGTAGAAGGGTGTCTACCTATAAAAAAAAGTAAATAAAATAAAAATATTTTTTTATTAATGACATTCGAGAGGTTCCCCGCAAGGGCCACCGTAGAAGTCCAAGATTAAGAAGTGCCACTGCAAGGGTGACGGCCACTGCAAGGGTCACTACAGCAATGACATTCGAGAGGTGCCCCGCGAAGGCCACCTCAGAAGTCCAAGATTGAGAATTGCCACTGAAAGGGTCACTGCCACTACAAGGGTCACTGCAGCAATGACATTCGAGAGGTGCCCCGCAAGGGCCACCGCAGAAGTCCAAGATTGAGAAGTGCCACTGCAAGGGTCACTGTAGCAATGACATTCGAGAGGTGCCCCGCAAGGGCCACCGCAGAAGTCCAAGATTGAGAAGTGCCACTGCAAGGATCACTGCCACTGCAAGGGTCACTGCAACAATGACATTCGAGAGGTGCCCCGCAAGGGCCACCGCAGAAGTTTAATATTGAGAAGTGCCACTTCAAGGGTCACTGCCACTCCAAAGGTCACTGTAGCAATGACATTCGAGAGGTGCCTTGCAAGGGCCACCGCAGAAGTCCAAGATTGAGAAGTGCCACTGCAAGGGTCACTGCAGAAATGACTTTCGAGAGCTGCCCCACAAGGTCCACTGCAGAAGTCCAAGATTGAGAAGGGCCACCGCAAGGGTCACAGCATAAACGTCATTCGAGGGGTGCCATCGCAGGGGTCACCGTAGAAATAACGTTTGAGAAGTTCCCCCCAAAGGGTCACTGCAAAAATGTTATCCGAGAGGTGCCACCGCAAGGGTTCCGACAGAAACTCATATTGAGAAGGAACCCACCCAGGGTGGCCAGGATGAGGGAGTGGCTACCACGAGCAACTCCTCATCATTAAACGTCATTCTTTAAAAGAACAATAGTATTAACACTTTGCTTTCTTGTACATGTTGCCTAGTTGAGCAAGCAGGGCTCAAGCAGGCTAGTTGGGACCTCCTGGGAGTTTTGGCTTGGTGGCTGAGGGACAAGGTATGTTGAGAAAGCTCAACCACTTAGTACTATAGGATTGAGAGGATACTAGTAGGAAGACCCAGAAATCACTTAAGACTACACACACTTCACACTTGGTCACAAGTGAAGTGAGCAACCAAAGAGCTGGCTACTCACAAGAAATAAACTCTTTATAAAAAAATGACTTTTCCAGAAGAAGGGGTCCTCGAGGTACCTTTCAAGAAAAATAACAATTTTAGAAGAGAAGGGTCCTCAAGGCCTCCTCTCTCAAGATTTTTAAAATTTCACCACAAGTTACCGTTTCAAAAGATAATTACCAAATCTGATATTTTGTCTTCATTAGGGGACATATGTGCTTTTTGACTTTGGTCGGCGCCTGCAGGAGGGGACAGGTAGGGCTGCCTGTAGTTAGGGACAAATGGTACACTTCAGACATTGTTCCCCACCAACCCTCTCAATTTTAGCGCCCAAAAATGCCAACTCATCCCTAATGCCCTAGTATAAATAGACCTATGGGCAAGGTCAAGGGGAGACAATTGAAATTGCACTATTACTCTGCTAAAATATCACCAGACCTACCTAGTATTCTCTCCCTGTTCATTCTCTTAGTGCTGAGTACCTTGTTCCTTCACTCCCCACTGACAAACATCATTCTCAGGTGTTTCCCTTGAGAAAATTACTATTTTTGCTGTGAAAGTTCATCTTCTTGCAGGGAGTGAGTTGAAGCTTGAGTTCCATTGTTACCAGAAGGAGAAAGTTTCTTGAGAAGTTGCACCAGAAAACCCTGAAGACCTTGCAGGCAGTGTCCATTGGAGTGGGTCACGCCTCACCCTTTCTAGATATTCATAGAACCCAATCTCACTACCCTCCTATATTTGACGACTCTGTTGGGGAGGTATTCTTACTTTAATGGACAAAGATGGTTTCAATGTCTTTAAGCAATTGGTTTTTGAGGACACTCCGTTTGGTAATGGAGCTCACAGTGACCAAACTACCCAGGAATAAGTGGTGGTAATCGGAGCCAAGGCGCCTATGACTCAGGGAGGGCAAACCAGTTCTCCGACAGTGGCTCCAATGGCAGGTATGAATCTTATGGCAATGTTTTTTGACTTTTTGAAGCAAAATAATGTGGACCTATCAAGCTTGGGTCAAGGTTGTGTGACACCTGCTGCTGCCCCTTCTGGAGGGGTAGCCACCCCTATTACGATTCCAGCAGAGACGATTTCGGCCCGGAAGGCGGCACCGGAGCAGGCTCTGGCGCCAACAGGTTCGCCTGCTGCTAAAAGTATCTGTTTGGAGGAGTCACCCTCTAAGGCTGTTACTATGGAGGAAGTGAGGAAGCTCCTCTACTCCTCTCAGAGGGAGGTTTCCCACCTATACGAGGAGTTACAAGACCCCTATCCACAGGAAGTAAGTGAGAAGCCATACCCTGAGGGGTATATTCCATCAAAATTTATCAAGTTCGGCCGTAGGGGGAGAACCCTATAGAACACGTGAAGAGGTTTATCGAGTACTTGGGAATACATTCTGGCGACAAGAACATGAGGTTGAGGGAGTTCTCTAAGACCCTCACTGGGAAGGCTTATACATGGTATTCCCACTTAGCGCCTAACAGCGTCCCTACTTGGGAAGAGATGCATAGGCAGTTCCTCCAGAAGTTCTTTGTAGCGGAGGACGAATTTACATTGAGGCACCTAGCACAAAAGGTCCAGAAGCCAGGAGAAGAGTTGATGCACTACATCAAGAGATTTCTTGAGAGGGCCTTAGATGTCCACGAGGACGTGGCTGAGGCTAGGTTACTGCAGATATGTGTGGAAGGACTCTTAGAAGAGTACAAGTTGCACTTAATCAATGAAACTAAAAATGGAACTTTTAGAGAATTCACCAGGGCTGTTAGCAACATAGCTATGATAATCAAACTAAGAGCCCCGAGCTGGAGGACACAAGTCCCACTGACTTTCGGGAGGTTTCAAGTTTCAAGGTGGCAAGCGGTTAACTATGTGGATGGGAGTCCCAAAGGGAATAAGGGAGGCTCGGGAGTCAAGACTGACAGTCCCATCAATAAGAGAAAGTTTGGGGAAGATGCCCCGTTACCACTACCATGCAGCGTAGCTGAGGCTATGGACTGTTACCGTACCTTAGTACGAGAAGGGGTAGCAGGACCTCCTCACTTGAAAGGAGAAACCCCTGCTGCAGATGACAAAGCCAATCCGAAGTACTGTGAGTTGCACCAACGGGTGCAATATTCTACCAAATATTGTTACTACTTGCAAAAGATCATTGGCGAGCAGGTGGCCAATGGTACCTTGCAGATACCACTTGTGGATGTTAATGAGTCCCCACTTCCTGTGCATCACTTTGGTACTGCCAACATGGTAGCTGCCTATGATGAAGAAGCTACAAAAAGTCTGATGAAGTGGGAGAGCGACGAGCTGTTGTGCAAGGAGTTAGAAAATCTATCACTAAGCAGACTTGAGCTAGAAAGAAATCAAAAGGAGTGGTTCTTCACTCCGGAACAAGAATACAGAGGTGGGGAAGTTGAGGAAGTGGCTCTCTCAGAGGGTGAGGTAGATGTCATTCTCGCTCTAGATGAGAGAAGGACCTCCGAAACAGAGTATGTTTGCAGTGCCCAGATGTACGAGGTAGACTTGGATTCTGAATGTGAGGCCATAGCAAGGAGCCCCAAGTTCAAGTGGTTTTTTAACCAAATAGGAGTGAAGTACGACACAAGGGTGTCCATCACGAGGAAAGTCTTGGAGGCAGTGCAGCAGCGAGGAGATCCTTCGCTAAAATTATCAGGGGCCAATCGAAAAGATGATTAAGAAGTATACTTCTGAAGTGGTGTTTTCAGAAGCAAATAGGTTGGTGCCTTACTTCCACAAGCGCCCGCTGTATGTTACAGCCACGGTTAATGGAGTCTCATTTCCTAGGGCATTAATGGATGGGGGAGCAACTATTAACATCACGCCCATCAGTACATTGTATGAAACAGGAATTGACCAGGGGAAGGTGGTTCCTGTGCCGCTGGTAATTTCCGGATTCGACAATGCCAGAACGCAGTCTATTGGATACGTGAATGTGGGAATCAAGTTGGGAAATTTCACCTCCCATATCAAGTTCCATGTTATTAATGCTAACACTAGCTACCAATTGCTCATTGGAAGGGTATGGATGCACACTCATGGCATAGTGCCTTCCACCTACCATCAATGTGCAAAAGCAAACATTAGAGGTATGGAGATAGTGATCAAGGCCACGCAGAGACCCTTCGCCTTTGAGGAGGCCCACCTAGTGGATACTTCCTTCTACACTGAGTTAGATGAGGAAAGAAAGGTATCCGCAAGAAAGCTAGAAGGGATCAAGGTAGCCGAGGGAAGCGTCCTGCAGAAGAAATCTGTTCATAATCGTCTAGGGGAGGGTGATTCCCCACACGGAAAAAAGCAAGAGGAAAGTAGAGAAGGTGGCTAGGCCTCCTCGAACCTGCAAGAAGGTGGTCTTGCCTAATGGAAAGATCATCTACCGCTTATAACGGTCTGCGCGGGCAGTGTTCTGGGATGAGAGCACCGACCCGGCTCCTGAGTGTTTCATTATTGATGAATCCCATATCGTTGAGCATGTCAAGGAACCAGAAGAAGCTCCAGAATGCATGCAAGATGGACTTAGAGAACAGCTCCTAAAATTGGAAGAAATCAAGTTGGTACCGGAAGGGGGTGAGAGTAGACCCATTCTAATCTCCAAGTGTCTAGAACCGAAGCAGAAGGAAGAGCTCATTGGGATACTTAGGGAGTTCACTGATGTATTTGCATGGAAGTACACGGAGATGCCAGGAATAGATGTAGAAGTGAGCTCCCATAGATTGAACATCCTTCCCAATGCCCTTCCGATAAGGCAAGCCACAAGTACATACAAAGCGGACCTTGACTTGAAGATAAAAGCTGAGGTGGAGAAATTGTTGGCGGCAGGGTTCATCAAGCCTATTCAACACCCCATATGGCTTTCCATCATAGTGCCAGTGGCGAAAAAAGACGAGCCAAATCAGAACCTGTGTAGATTTTTGTGACTTGAACATGGCATGTCCTAAGGACGAATTCCCACTACCAAGTATAGACAGATTGGTGGACGCCACCGCGGGGCAGGACATGTATAGCTTCATGGATGGGTACGTTGGCTACAACCAGATTAAAATGGACCCTGCCGATGCAAAAACGACTGCCTTCCGCACACCATTGGGGAACTTTCATTATACAGTCATGCCTTTCGGATTGAAGAATGCCGGGGCCACATACCAGCGGACCATGATGGCAATTTTTCACGACCTATTTCATGACATACTAGAATTCTATGTTGATGACCTGGTGGTGAAATCTAAGAAAGAAAGAAAGCATATACAGGATCTTAGGAGAGTGTTTGAAAGGTGCCGCCGATATAAGATGAGGATGAACCCCTCAAAGTGTGCCTTTGGGGTCACTGTAGGGAAATTCTTAGGTTTTGTCGTGAATAGACAAGGGGTGCAAGTGGATGCAGAGAAGATGAAAGCCATTGTGATGATGCCACCGACCAAGAGTCAGAGGCAACTTAAGAGCTTCCTGGGAAAGGTATCTTACCTGCGGAGGTTTATACCTGCGCTGGCAGAAGTAACTCACCCATTCACGCCTCTACTAAAAGCCAAAGCCAAGTGGGTTTGGGGAGAGAGACAGGGGAAAGCGTTTGAGAAGAATAAAGAAATACTATTCTCTCCTTCCATGATGATTCCCTCCGAGGCCGGAGCGCCGCTGATGCTCTACCCCACTTCTACAGAGAGATCGATAGGGGCCCTCTCGACACAAGAGAAAGAAGGAGTGGAAAAGCCGGTCTACTACCTGTCAAGAGTAATCTCAGGAACAAAATCAAGGTACACCAGTGTTGAGAGACACTGCCTGGCGTTAGTATTTGTGGCCCAGAAGTTGAGACACTATCTTTTAGCCTTCACAGTTCACAGTCACCAAGTGTGATCCCATCAAGTACCTCCTCGCGCGGACTATACTCGTAGGACGAGCAGCTAGGTGATTTTTGATCTTGTCAGAATATGATCTAAAATTTATAGTGCCCAAGGCCATTAAAAGCCAAGCAGTAGCAGATCTGCTTGACCATTTCCCAAGTGGAGTTTTCGAACCACCTAGTGAAGAGCTACCCAGAAAGGGCTTCCAAGCATGCATGGCGGAGGAGGTGAAGAAGTGGTCTATGGAGTTTTACGGTTCTAATGCTCATGGAACAGGTGGAGCCGGCTTCATACTGTCAGATGGGAAAGATAAGATCACTCTCTCCTTCAAGTTAGATTTCAGCTGCTCAAATAATGAAGCTGAGTACAAAGCCCTCATTCTAGGAATGTTGGAAGCACTTAGAAGAGGGGTCAGGGTATTGTGTAAGGTCAATGGGGAGTTCTCCCTTAAGCATGATAACTTAGAGCCCTACAGACACATCATCCAAAGGTTGTTGGGACAATTCTTAGAAGTAACTATGGAGAGGCAGGCGCGAACGATGAACAGGCACCCTGACGCGCTCGCCACCATAGCACAAAAGCTGGACATGGAGGAGTCAGAAGCAACCATCACAGTGAGGTGGAGAACGGTACCCACTACTGTAAAATATTTATTCCCAAGTAACGAGCCAAAAGATTGGAGGCATCTGGTGGAGAAGCAGCTTGAAACTAGAGAAGGGACAATGAAAATGTTAGAGTTAGCCAACTATCATGTGCTGTAAGGAACTCTCTACTTCAAGAGTACCGGAGGGTTTCAGGCAAGGTGCGTCGGCGAGTAAGAAGCTAAGGAGAGGTTAATAGAAATGCACCAAAAGCACTGTGGAGATACTGATGTTCCCCTTTACAGACGACTGCAGCGAGGTGGGTATTATTGGCCTGCCATGAGCGTAGAAGCGACCCGTTTGCAACAAAGTTGTTTAAAGTGTCAAGCTAATTTTAACCAGCCGACGGAGGCTAACTTTGTGGAAGCCTTTGAAGATTGGAGACAGCCGTACCTAGAAAATCTGAAAAATGGAGAGCTACCCGCTGAGAGAGAGGATGAAATTTACCTTAGAAAAAGAATAGCTCGTTTCTACTTGGTCGAAGGAGAGTTATATAGGAAGGGATACAATGAGAAGGCATTAAGCTACGTAGCCAAAGAAGACACGGAGAGAGTGCTAAAAGAAGCTCATGATCCGTCCTACATGGAGGGCACCAAACTATATGATCAACTGATGACGCTGGGATACTACTGGCCGACCATGGAGGCTGACTCCATTGGGTGTGTGAAGAAGTGTAGAGCATGTCAAGTGCACGGGAACATGGTGCACGCTCCATCCGTCAGTCTGCAAAGCTTGGCAGCTCCTTCTCCCTTCCATACATGGTCATTCGACCTGGTAGGAAAGATAACCTCGACATCTCACGGCAAGGCTTTTATCATTATGGCTACAGAATTGTAAACCAAATGGGCGGAAGCCATTCCTTTAAGGAGAGTCACCGCCCAAATGGTAACCCAGTTTATAAAGGAGTATATCATATGCAGGTTTGGTATACCCAAGGTGATCTTAACGGATAATGGTAAGCAATTCGTATGCAAGGAGATGGCCCACCTCACAGACAGGTATAAGATTGTGCATAATAGCTCAACCATATCCTACCCCAAGGGAAATGGCCAAGCAGAGGCTACAAATAAGACCCTGATAAACATTTTGAAGATAATGCTAGAGGACATGCCGGGAGCATGGGATGAGAAGTTGCTAATGGTGTTATGGGCTTATCATACTTTGAAAAGAAAGCGAATAGGGTTCACTCCCTTCTCCCCAGTGTACGGGACCGAAGCTGTCCTACCAGTGGAACTGGTGGTACCTTCAACCAGAATTTCTCTTAGCAATGGGATCATCCCTGACCTAAGGCACGTGAAGCTGGAGGCGCTGGACGAGCATAGGGACAAGGTGAGAGAGAATTTCAAATTCTACACTCAACAACTGTCCAGGTCCTACGAGAACTTAGTCAAGCCTAGAGAGTTCCAGGTGGGAGATTTCGTCCTGCGAGCATCAACTCACCATCTCCGTAGCATGTCGGAATCAAAATTCAAACCTAACTGGGAAGGCCCCTTTATCGTCAGAGGAGTGGGGAAGTCGGGCTACTGCCAAATATCATAACCAGAGAGTGATTGCCTCTAGTCCATCAACTGCAAGTGGTTGAAGAGGTACTATGCTTAGTAACAGCTAACAAGTTTTGTTTGTGTTTTGCATGTCTGTAATGGATTTTCAGAATTGCTCCTATACCAGAAAAGTTTTTTTGTAAATTTTTTTAGAGCAATACCACATTGTAAATAACACACAAAAGTAAAGAAATGAAATAGCAACACTTCTGGTCATTATTGATGCTTGATTTGTTTACTCATCTATATGTATATACATAAATATATATATACTCCCTACTAAGTTAGAAGAGAGTACACAAAAATCCGGAACTCTGCTCACTACACTTGGGAGGTAAATCCACCATAAGAGAAAGTATACCAAGGAAAGTCCCCCAGACATAAATTAATAGAAAATATAGAGGGGGGTAAAATTCCTCCTTTTTAATATTTTAAAGAACAGTGAAACTCTTAAAGAGAATATGGAGCAAGGACCCCAAAGACTAGGGGCTAGCTAATTCAAAATAATTTCCAATAAAACCAAACTTTCTAGAAAGGGATAGGGGTCACCCCCACCTCTGCAACCTGGCCTTTACGAATGCAAGTAGTAATATGAAGGAATACCCCCACAGAAAGGAAGGGCAATCCAAGACAGTAACATGCAAATACCTCACAGCTACAAGAGGTACATTTTCAAAAAATATATACAATATATATATATACATAACTTTTCATATTAATGCAAGTACCTCGCAGCATATGGGGCAGCCATCAGTAGACTAAATACTAACAGAATTAGAGCAAGTTATATAAAACAAACACCCACAGTATAAAGGAAGAACAAGGGAAAAGAAAAGTGCAGAAGAAAAGAAGTGTCTCATCCATGAAGGATCAGCGATGCACGCATAACATTTTGAGCATTACAAAGCAATAAGTAGTTTATCCGCTAGAAACGATAAAAAATAAATCATCATGAGCGATGGCGTCGGCATACGACGGACCAGCCTCCCTCAGAAACTCTTCTTCCAACCTGATGAATTTAGCCTCGTCCTCCTCATCGCCAGACTCGAGCCTGGAAAGCTTCACCTACAGTAATGCGATCTGATTCCAGATTCTCGTGGCCTCAGTCTGCCGCTGCTCAACTCTAAACTGTCGGGAAGTGTGAAATCTCACCATCTTCCGGAAAGGAACACTCAGAAAGGGGCGAACTCCCATATCAAGCCAATCCAAATGGAAATTATAGAACTGCTGCACGTCACGGAGAGCATCCAAGAATAGTGAAATAGAAGAGCTAGTCAGCTTAGCAGGGGAGGTAGCCAAGAAATCATGAACATGGCTGGGAAGAGCTTTCAGGTTGAAGGCTGTGAGACTGTCAATATGAAGTATACTCTGAGAAGTGAATGTCTCAGAATGGTGCTCTAAGATGAGATCCAAGAGCTGACGCTCATGTGTCCTGAATCGTCCTGGTAACTCCTCACACCATAGTCTACCCGCAATAGTCGCAGCATCCTCTACTTCACCATCGCCGTCGGAGTGGCGAGATCCTACCTCAGAAGGGAGGAAAGAAGACTCTCCACTAGAATCAACGTCACCGACCAGGGGAGTGGCCTCAGAACTATGATCTCTCTCCACATCCATCCCCCCGCCAGACTCCACAGTCATCGAAGTAATTTCATGCACCTGGAAACAATGAAACAAAGGTGAAATGAGAACGCTTGCACAGTATACGCAAGAAGAAAAGAGGGGTATGCTAGTTTAATAGCTCTCTCACAGTGGTCCCACCGCCAGACTCCACAGTCATCGGAGTACTCTCATACACCTGGAAACAATGAGACAAAGGTGAAATGAGAACGCTTGCACAATATACGCAAGAAGAAAAGAGGGGAATAGTAAAAAGAAGGGGTATGCTAGTTTAATACCTCTCTCGCAGTGGTCCCACTTCTAGACTCCACAGTCATCGAAGTACTCTCATACACCTGGAAACAATGAGACAAAGGTGAAATGAGATCGCTTGCACAGTACACGCAAGAAGAAAAGAGGTGAATAGTAAAAAGAGGGGGTATGCTAGTTTAATACCTATCTCGCAGTTGCCCCACTGCCAGACTCCACAGTCATTGGAGTACTCTCATGCACCTGGAAACAATTAGACAAAGGTGAAATGAGAATGCTTGCACAGTATACGCAAGAAGAAAAGAGGGGAATAGTAAAAAGAGGGAGTATGCTAGTTTAATACCTGTCTCGCAGCCATCCCACTCTCGGACTCCACAAATATCGGAGCAACTTCATCGGACTCCATAGCCGTCGGAGCAACCTCACTCACCTAGAAATAATGCAACAAGGGCGAAGATGGGAATGCTTGCACAATTTAAACAAAATAATAAAAGCATAAAAAAATGACATAAGGGAAGTGGATACCCTTATACAGTGTACCTGAATAACTCTCTCCATAACAGTCGAGGGAGGAGGTGCGGGGGCTCCCACGGGGGCCGCTACACTGGCCGATACTCCTGTAAGGGCTGCCTCAGTGACCAGTGCCTCTGAAGAGGCGGCCTCAGTCTCGGGTGCTCCTAAATGTGATACCCCAAGGACGGTAGTCGCAGGGGGTGCTCCTAAAGGGGCTATCTCAGTAACCAATGCTCCTAAAGAGGCTACCTCAACCTCGGGCGCTTCCGGAAGAACAACCTCAGCAATGGCAGTCGCAATGGACAGGCGAGGGTGCGGAGGAGAAAAAGGGGCAAGAGTGAATAAATCACCCACCTCATGAATAAATAAATAAAATCACAATTAAAAAGGGGAGGGTAAACTCCTCAATGGCACAACAAAGATAGCTACCTGAAGGGGTGCGATAACAGGGCAAGCGGGCCCGTGTATAGGGGCTGCTGAAGAGACAATAGTAGGCGCCACCAGCGAAATAACACCAAGGGATAACTGCAACAAAAGTGAAAAAGGGATATGATAAGTATAGGCTGGATAGAGAAGAAATCTATGACTAAAAAAATTTGAAAATACCTGTGCCCCATCCAGAAGGGAAGAGCGGAAAAGGACGATCGGTGCAGTAGGGGCTATGCTGATAGCCTACAAAGAATGAAAACGTATTTTTCATCACACGTTCGAGGGAAAAGAGATTCCATGCTTGAGTGGAAAAGGCCTAACCTGAAGTGTAGGCTCACTAGTTGAGGCGATAGTAAATATTGGGTTGCGAGAAATTGCCTGAACCAAGGGTCTACCGTCCATAGATATGCGGACTCGGGGGATAGAAATCCTCCCCGAAGAGGACAAACCGGGGATGGTAACATCAGGTAGGGGAAGAGTCCATCCCTGAGAAGAAAATTCAAAAGTCGTTAGAGCCTGCTACCGAAAGGAAACAAGCATTCAAAAAAAAATAATACGTACCTTAGATAAGGAGGTGCCCAAGGGATCAACTGCAGAAGTGCCCACCACCGAAATAAGAGAAGATGAAGTGAGAACGCCAGAAGGCACAACCCCCTACACATTGTAAATGGGTAAGTAAAAGGAATAAGTAAAGAGAAAAGGGCACAATAGAAGTTTTTGAAAATGGAGGCATACCTGAGCCGAAGAAGATGACACGAATAAGGTCCTCGTGCCGGTATGGTGCACAGATGAAAGCTACAAGGAAATACCAGCATACACAACTAAAATGTAAATTGGAAAATTAATAGATTACATTATATGGTAAAGCAAGTAAGGAGATATAAAACCTCTCTAAAAAGGCCTCGAGAAGAAACGAGCATGGAGTTCCTCTCCCGTCGAAAAGGCGTCAGACGCAGTGGGGGAAGAGGATAACTACTTGACTCTATGGAAATGACCTGTAAAATACGACATAATACTCTCCTTAACAAATAAAATAATGAGGTGGAAGAGATAAAAATCGTATGTATGAAATTTCCAACGAAGGGGAACACTTACCGCAGCAGAGCGCGAAGTCTGGCCATAAGGTAGATGTCAGGTAGTGGGGATAACTCCCCCAAAAGAATGGGATGCCTCGTCATCACTAGAAGACTCTCTCGAGACTGATAACAGAGCATAAGTGTCAGTAGTGCTTTTGCTGTGGAAACCCTGGTCACCCATATCACCCGAAGAAGAACTATGGTCATCATAGGAAGGGGTGCTTCCATAATCAACTAGTTCCTCTTCCAATGAAGGGGAGGGAGATCCAGGAGGTGAAACTCTAAGAGAACTAGTTCCACTAAATAAAGAATGTCATGATATAGTACCTTCTACAATGGGAATAAATGCGACCCGCGCCTCTCGGGAAGAAAGGTCCGATGCTCTGTAACCTTTCTTCTTCACAACTTGATATGTCTCCTCCACCCCAAGATCATCAGTATCGAACTCTTGGTCCACTATGGAGGGGGCAACCATGCCATCTCCATTTCCTTTCTTCTTCTTTGCAGCCCGAGTCCTCACAGGAGAAGGGGGAGGAGAAGCGGTAGAAGCAGGAACGAAATTAGATACATCTGTGTCGGGGTGCTTCCTTTTGATTGCGATAGAAGTACTCACTTTCCCTCTGCTTTTTGGTCGACTTTTAGACTTTACAGGGGGAAGTTCAGCTGGCAGGGGCTGAAGTGACTCGTCAAGAAGAGGCTTAACTAAAATGGGATGGCCTGCTCCAAGGGTGGCGTGAAAGTGGTGCTGAGAAACCAAGGATCTTTCAGCGTCCGCCTGACCAAAAATTGGGCTTTAGTATATTTAATTGGGTTGGTCTCATGAGGGGGACCAAATACACATTCTCAGATAAGACAAACCTGCCGCTGCCAAAGAAGGAACCAAGATGAAGTAAACGAAGGATGATAATCGCAGGGAGACACATAGAGACCACCTAAACCGCTGACCCTATGAAACAATCCCCGAAGAGTGAAGCCAGTGCACGCCTCTGAAAATGCCTCAGAAGGATTGCTGTAGGAAGGAAGAGGAGGGATGTGAACGCCCTGATCATAGCCAAACTGTCGTCTTGCCCTCTCGGAATGATAAGATTTTGCACGCGGACCCAACTCGGTCCTAGAAGGGAGGTGGCATGGTAGGAGCATCGTCACCACATTAATATGAGGACAGGTGGAAACAGACCCCACTGCTGAAGGGCAATAGAAGGTCCCTCCATCGCCAGGGAAAGAAAGCCAGCTGAAAGTGCCTCCAAGGCGCTTGGTATAAGGCCGAAACTGAAACTCCTCAATATCATCAATCAATATTCCCAAAGATTTCTTCGGAATTTTCTTGTGCCACCGGAGAAGTCATGCATCATCGTTATGACAAGCGTGAGTCCCTGGAGTAAAGTGGGGGAAGTGCTCAAATAAAAAGGCCATCAAGAGAGCGACATTTGCATAATTAGCAACATCATCCTGGCCGCAAGACCTCTCTACATCTATATGTGCTCGGTCCATCCAGGTGTAAAGGGAACCCAAAGTCAAGGCGGCCACAGGTATTATCCTTCCACGTGATAACCGCACAGCCAATCTAAAAAGAAATGCGCGAGGGGAATCTTCAGGCTTACCTGGTTGAAGAAATCGAGTCACAAATGTAACCAAGAAAGCGGCCAAATGTGTAGGAGAGTGGAGCTTAGGACCATCCTGGGTTCTAGGGGTTGCGCGGGAAGTCTCCCCCTTCTGCAACTGCTCAAAATCTCTGAACCAGTACCTTTGCCATTTGGCAAAGGAATGTTTGGAATGACCAGTTATATTTATAGACACATACTTTGAGAACTCACTGAGAGCTGACTGTAGCTCCCCCACCACCTCCTGCTCTAAAGAATCCCCGCAGTCATCAGAAAAAACCTGTTTCCTAAAGAAAGGAAGAGCATACAATTTACATACATCCTCAAGAGTGATAGTAAATTACCCCAGCCCGTGACAAATGTGTGGGACTCCATACTCCATCGAGACAATAAAAGATTGAGCGAAGAAATATGCCTAGATATGGTGCAGGACTTCAAGCTGCTGACGGCGGTAAAAAGACCCACCTCCCTAAGAATAGCGACATAATCAGGAATGCTCAGAACATAGTCAACCCAGCTAGCCCACTCCTCCGAGGGACCCCCCCATAGCTTTAGCTTCAACATTAGAATAAGGAAAGTCACCGCGGTCGAATCGGACTCGGAGAATGGAGTCTGGAGAAATAGTGGGGAAATCAGTAGACTCACTTAACCCCATATGAGAGCGCTCGAGAACAGTGTCAGAAATTTTTTCCCCAAATTCGGAAAGTGAAACCATGAAGTTGTCAGCAGGACCAAAAAAAGGAGCACGGCGATAAATACCAAAATCCCTCCCTTGGTGAATGCGCATATAGTCCTTCCATGACTGAGAAGAGGATGATGTAGCTGATGAACTACCAAGAGTCATGGGCTCAAGAAAAGAGCTCATCTTGGTAGAGACTCCAAGTGAGGGATCCTGGGTGTCCCCCGTCGCAAAAAAAGAAGGGGAAGTGGCAACCCCCGTAAAAGCATCAAAATGCGAGGAACCCATGGTCAGCGGCATACTCCCCATAACACCTACAATTGACGAGACACCCTGGGTCGTGGAACCCTCGACGCAATAAAAGGTCGAGTCCCCCTCACCTGAAATAAATTAAAAACTGCGCATTTCCCCAAATGCAACATGACCGACCAAGGAACCGTCAACAACACACGGGTTCGAGACACCCCCAGCCGTAGCTAGCTGATTCGACGAGGAACCCTTGGATGTGTAACACAAGGAACCCCCCATGTTTAGCGCAAAGTGCGAGGGACCAGCATTAACAGAAGTGGATATCGAGACACCCTTAGAGTTGGTGTTGGCGTGCGAGGAACCTTCCTTATCACCGCTGGCGGTAGGCCCCCCATTGATAAGTGTCGAGACACCCGAGGCAGAAGAATCAAATGACGAGGATCCCCTAATAATAGTCGCAACCACCGAGACACCCCCAGCCATAAAGGATTGATTCGGTGAGGGACCCTCATTTTCAAGCCCAACACTCGAGGAACCTTGAAAAAAATCCACCATCAAGGGGAGGTCATGTTGGCGAGACCCTCCCATCAAAATACTGCTTAGCGAGGAACCCAGAGATGAGAATGGTAATAACGAGGAACCCTCGCAAGCCACAAAACCTGAAGAAACGAGAGGTGTAGAGAAACCCTTACAAACACTGGTTGTCGATAAGGAACCCAATAATAAAGAGGGTCGCGAGACACCTAGGGTTGACGGCGCGCTCCCCAAGGGGACAATAATAGGCGAGGAACCTTTATTTGCAATAAAACCCAAACTTTGAATAAAAGATGACCTTGGTGAAAAATACCCAATATGGGAGGGGTCTCGAAGAAGGCCCTCGATGATGCCACTTCCAGATGGAAGACCGAAAGCCGCTAATGGAGTTTCACTTTGAATGATCGAGGAACCAACATTGCATAAACCTACGAACACACCCTCGTTTGCACCGGAACTCATTGTTGAAACCTATGGCCCTACCAATTTCGATGAAATATTTGTGAGAACCGACGCAAGTCAAAAGGAAACCAACGACAATAAGGACCTCCTACTGGTGGGTGTCGGCACTGAAATGCCCAATGAAGAGTTTGTAAAAAATTTCCAGCCTCAAAATGTTCTTCACTAGCAATAGTAAGAAAAGACGACGTAAGGGGACGATAGACCCATTGATGGTAGTGAGGAGGAATGATAATAGAAGATGGTATTAACCAAAAACAATGGGAACAAGGAGGTGTTCACACCTGAAGAAGTATTTGATGGATTAAAAGCCATTAACGAAGTGTTGAAAAAAAGCTAGAGCAAAAAAAAATATTGGAGGCTATGGTGTTTAAATTTCTTTTCTCTCACTTTCTCTCACTACAAACCTAAAAGACCCTATAAGGGTTTTGAAGATGATGAAAGAGTTTAAGAAAAAGGTCTTATGTTATTTACATCAGAATGGGAAAACGTGCAGGAAGGCAAAAAGGTGATGACCTTTTTTCCCCAAATGATGAGATGACAGTTCCCACACTGACGCGTGGGTTCTCAAAAAATTAAAAATCTCAGATAAAGGGACACCGCACTTAATGATCCTAGGGTCCCTAATATATATATATATATATATATATATAATTGTTGAAATTGACTTTATGGCGTACAAAGTCTTTCAGTCTACCCGACCAAAAAACTTTGCACGAGGGGCTAATGTAGAAGGGTGTCTACCTATAAAAAAAAGTAAATAAAATAAAAATACTTTTTTATTAATGACATTCGAGAGGTTCCCCACAAGGTCCACCGCAGAAGTCCAAGATTAAGAAGTGCCACTGCAAGTCTCACTACCACTGTAAGGGTCACTGCAACAATGACATTCGAGAGGTGCCCCGCAAGGGCAACCGCAGAAGTCCAATATATATATATATATATATATATATATATATATATATATATATATATATATATATATATATATATATATATATATATATATATATATATAATTGTTAAAATTGACTTTATGGCGTACAAAGTTTTTCAGTCTACCCCACCAAAAAACTTTGTACGAGGGGCTAATGTAGAAGAGTGTCTACCTATAAAAAAAGTAAATAAAATAAAAATACTTTATTATTAATGACATTCGAGAGGTTCCCCGCAAGGGCCACCGCAGAAGTCCAAGATTGAGAAGTGCCATTGCAAGGGTCACTGCCACTGTAAGGGTCACTGCAGCAATGACATTCGAGAAGTGCCCCGCAAGGGCCACCGCAGAAGTCCAAGATTGAGAAGTGCCACTGCAAGGGTCACTGCCACTGCAAGGGTCACTGCAGAAATGACATTCGAGAGGTGCCCCGCAAGGGCCACCGCAGAAGTCCAAGATTGAGAAGTGCCACTGCAAGGGTCACTGCAGAAATGACATTCGAGAGGTGCACCACAAGGGCCACTGCAGAAGTCCAAGATTGAGAAGGGCCACCGCAAGGGTCACCGCAGAAATGTCATTCGAGGGGTGCCGCCGCAGGGGTCACCGCAGAAATAACGTTTGAGAAGTTCCCCCCACAGGGTCACTGCAGAAATATTATCCGAGAGGTGCCACCGCAAGGGTTCCGGTAGAAACTCATATTGAGAAGGAAACCACCCAGGGTGGCCAGGATGAGGGAGTGGCTACCACGAGCAACTCCTCATCATGAAACGTCATTCTTTAAAAGAACAACAGTATTAACACTTTGCTTTCTTGTACATGTTGCCTAGTTGAGCAAGCAGGGCTCAAGCAGGCTATTTGGAACCTCCTGGGAGTTTTGGCTTGGCGGCTGAGGGACAAGGTATGTTGAGCAAGCTCAACCACTTAGCACTATAGGATTGAGAGAATACTAGTAGGAAGACCCAGAAGTCACTCAAAACTACACACACTTCACACTTGGTCACAAGTGAAGTGAGCAGCCAAAGAGCTGGCTACTCACAAAAAATAAACTCTTTATAAAAAAATGACTTTTCCAGAAGAAGGGGTCCTCGAGGTCCCTCTCAAGAAAAACAAAAATTTTAAAAGAGAAGTGTCCATAAGGCCTCCTTTCTCAAAATTTTCAAAATTGCACCACAAGTTACCGTTTTAAAAGATAATTACCAAATCTGATATTTTGTCTTTATTAGGGGACATATGTGCTTTTTGACTTTGGTCGACGCCTGCAGGAGGGGACAGGCATGGCTGCCTGCAGGTAGGGACAAATGGTACACTTCAGACATTGTTCCCCACCAACCCTCTCAATTTTGGCGACCAAAAATGCCAACTCATCCCTAATGCCCTAGTATAAATAGATTTCTAGGCAAGGTCAAGGGGAGACAATTGAAATTGCACTGTTACTCTGCTAAAATATCACCAGACCTACCTAGTATTCTCTCCCTGCTCATTCTCTTAGTGCTGAGTGCCTTGTTCCTTCACTCCCCACTGATAGCCATCATTCTCAAGTATTTCCCTTGAGAAAATTACTATTTTTGCTGTGAAAGTTCATCTTCTTACAGGGAGTGAGTTGAAGCTTGAGTTCCATTGTTACCAGAAGGAGAAAGTTTCTTGAGAAGTTACACCAAAAGACCTTGAAGACCTTGCTGGCAGTGTCCATTGGAGTGGGTCACGCCTTACCCTTTCCAGTTATTCATAGACCCCAGTCTCACCACTCTCCTACAGAGTCAGCTAGATTTTTTATTGATCTCTCTTTCGGAGAAGTGTGCCTGGCTGACTTTACAACTCAGCTCTCTTTGGTAAAAGTCTGCTCTCCTGCCTTTACTGTTGAGTTCTCTTCCATGGAAGTTTGCTTGGTATTCTTCTCCTCATAAATCAATTATGCTATAAATTTGGCCACTGTCTGGCCTTTAATTGTTGTTGTTATCATCTAATTTTTTTTAAAAGTTTCCACTACACTAAAATTGGCGGATAGTCATGGAATCCTATCACGGTATCGGTCCATGACCAACTGGTCATGGCCTAAAACCGTGACCAGAGCAAAAAATGCGTGACTAATTTCGTAACCACTTACATGACCTTCTCTAGATCTAGTCATGTCCATGAGCTATGACCATGGTGGGTCACGGCCATAATTTATAACCGAGGTGTGATCATCATGGAGTTAAAATTATGCCAAATTTCCGTCCAACTATGGTCACGGATTTTAACCATGACCACATCCATGACCAATGCCAAAATTCCCTCCAAATGGGTCACGACTTTAGGTCATGACCATTTTGAATTGGTCACACCTCATGGTCACGGCCTGAAGGTGTGACCAATCCTATTATAATAGGATGGTCACAGATGATTATGTGGAAAAAAATATGGTTACGACCCCAGGTCGTGACCAGTCTCTTTATTTATAAACCCCTAAACCCGTTCAGCCATTTTCACGCAGACTCTCTCTCCCTCTCTCTCATAAACCCTCAAACCCTTTGCCTCTGATTGTCTTACTTTCTCTCCGGCTTCCTCTATCTATCTATCTATCTATCTATCTATCTATCTATCTATCTATCTATCTATCTATCTATCTATCTATCTATCTATCTATCTATCTATCTATCTATCTATCTATCTATCTATCTATCTACATATCTATCTATCTATCTATCTATCTATCTATCTATCTATCTATCTATCTATCTATCTATCTATCTATCTATCTATCTATCTATCTATCTATCTATCTATCTATCTATCTATCTATCTATCTATCTATCTATCTATCTATCTATCTATCTATCTATCTATCTATCTATCTATCTATCTATCTATCTATCTATCTATCTATCTATCTATCTATGTGTGTTTGTGTGCGTGTGTGTGTGTGTGTGTATGTTTGTGTGTGTATTTATTTGTATATGTGTGTGTATATATTTTGTCTATATATGTGTGTATATACTATGTGTGTGTGTGTGTGTCTGTGTATATGCAAAGTGTGTGTGTATATGCCATGCGTGTATATATGTAGCGTGTCCGTATGTATATATATGTGTGTGTATATGTTAATGGGTGTTTATTTTAACCCTAATTAAAATTGAAACCCTAATTTTCATGTATATGTTTATGTGTCTTTGTTTTAACCCTAACTAAAATTGAAACCCGAATTTTCATTTATATGTTAATGTGTGTTTATTTTAACCCTAATTAAAATTAAAACCCTAATTTTCATGTATATGTTTATGTGTGTTTATTTTAATCCTAATTAAAACTACAACCCTAATTTTCATGTATACGTTAATGTGTGTTTATTTTAACCCTAGCAATGCTCTTTGGTGATGTGGAGTGCAAAAATGCATGATTCTTTGAATAATATCTTATGGACGGAGTGTCTTTATCGATGACCATCATGCCAAGCAGGGGACTATGTACGAGTATATAAAGTAAATCTATACTAAGCATGGATATGTGAGGGTGAGTGATATGGGACTATCCACAAGTGAGTGTGTGGCAATGAAGCTAAGCATGGATCATCTATAAGTGGTGTTTGATAAGTGTGAGTGTGTGTTAGTGACACCTAAGCATGGATTTCTAAGTGATGTGTGCAACATGTGGATATAAGTCATCCTAGGTGCACATGGTGTGAAATGTACATGGAGGATTTCTACGAGTGTGTGAGTGAGTAGTGATATAAGTATGAGGTATATAGGTGCAAGAAATAATAGAGGAGAAAAAATGAATGCACGGGTAGTGCATACACATACAAGGAAACAAAACACCCATGCAAAATAAATCTAGCCCACTTATGAATATCCCAAGTGGAGTCGCCATTGTGGCAATCCCAATCCGAGCTTGGGAGGCTATGAGAGGTCTCACGTCCCGCTCGGGGGTGCTTCGATCGTCTTCGGTGTGGGGTAAATGTAAGGAGATAGAGTCACTAGCCTATTTTTCTCAAAACAGACAAAAGAACATGTCACCTCCCCTAGGGGTCAGCATCAAAGACAAACTGATGCATACAAAACCAATAGTTCAGAGGGTTCAGGGGCTAAGTTACGGAATAGGAAGGTGTTAGGTACCCATCCTTCCCTTTCGGTCTCTCATGGACTTGTGTTATTGTTTCCTTTATTTATCCATGAAATGTGTGTGCGTGTATATATAATGGAGATCACTACACCAAATCCTGCGAATGGTCACGCCCAGTGGGTCATGGCCCAAGTCCGCGACCAGCTGGTCTTGGACTTGGGCCGTGACCCACTCAATATTTGGCGTGACCATATTTATTATCACATTAAATTATCGGTGCTCTAGAAGTTGTCACGGGCCAAGTCTGTGACCCAAGTGGTCGCGGACTTGGCCCATGACCATCTTAGCGCCAAACTCGTGCCAAAATTCCCTCCAATATTGGTCGCGAATTGGTCACGGCCCAAGTTCGTGACCTATGGCATGACGAAGAAGAGAGTAAACACATTGAGGGTCACGACCTGGGGTTGTGACCATTTCTGGGTATGGGTCACGACTATGGGCCGTGACCATACATCATTCAAGCATCGTGCATCACAGATCAAGGGTCACGGTTATGGGCCGTGACGAGTTCTTAGTATGGGTCACGGCTATGGGCCGTGACCATACCTTAATCAAGCATCACGCACAACAAATCAAGGGTCACGGCTATGGGCCGTGACGAGTTCTTAGTATGGGTCACGGCTATAGGCCGTGACCATACCTTAATCAAGCTTCGAAAAGAGTCTTGTATGGTGGGTCACGGCTTTAGGCCGTGACCATGTCTGCCTGTTCTGGGTCGCGAACTTATAAATTTAGGGGTCGCGCGTATGGAGTCACGACGTTTGGCCGTGACCAGCTCCAGGTCTTAAAAAAAAAGCCCCCCGCTGCTTTCATTTCGTTCATTTGGAGGTTGAGTTACAACTGCTTTCCTTTATTATATTTGGCGATTTTGGCAATTTTGACGATTTTGGCGATTTCATTTGGAGGTTGAGGTATGTATTGAGTTGTATGTATATGTAAAGCCCTAATTTCTGTGTATGTATGTGTGGATTTACGTTTGTATGTGTGTATGTGTGTGTATGTATTGATTTATGTTTATATGTGTGTGTGTATAGATTTATATGTATATGTATGTTTATTTCAATAAATCTTATATTGTATGTGTGTGTATGTATAGATTGTATGTGTGTAAACCATAAATAGTATGTGTGTGTATGTATAGATTGTATGTGTGTAAACCCTAACTAATATTAGGGTTTAGTAAACCCTAAATAGTATGTGTGTGTATGTATAGATTGTATGTGTGTAAACCCTAAATAATATTAGGGTTTAGTAAACCCTAAATAGTATGTGTGTGTATGTATATATTATGTCAATAAATCCTAGATTGCATGTGTGTGTTTGTATAGATTATGCCAATAAACCTAGATTGTATGTGTGTGTATTTTTTTTTGACAAAATATAATTAAATGGATTTTTAATGAGTAAAAAAATTTACATCCACCTTGTCGTGATTTTATTGGGGGTTATATACGTGCCATAATATTATATTAGGGGTTATATGCATGTCGTGATATTTTGCACTACAATATGTGTGTAAGTACTACAATATGTGTTATAAACAATTACGACAGGTTGTTGTTTGGATTTCACATATACTTTTAAACTCTCATAACTTTCAAACCTAAACCTTAATAGCAGGACTCGTATTCATGCCCTCGTATACTTTTCTCAGGAAAAATGAGGCACGGTGATAATTACTGTCAACAAAAGTGGGAGAGGTTGTAATTAGACAGCACACATAACTCTTTTATTAGCGTGCGTCATATAGTGGGTACTCATATTTATAGGTACGAAAATAAAAAGATAGAACAATTTAACTACCTTGTAAATCGTGGATTTGATATCCAGCAAGATTACTTGTTCGATCGTATTCTATTTTCTCTACCAGAAAACTGGGATGACGTTATACAAAATATATTTCACACACATAATCCCGACATAGCCCTGACCTTGGTTACGTTGTTGGAGAAGGCGGAAAAAAATCCACCGGTTATGGATACAACTGCGTACAGAGAGCATTGACACAGACTGTGATGTCTTGCGCCACATGCACGTAAAATTGAATCTTGCCAACAAGTTGAGAAATAGGGGATTCTGAGTTCATGTCACTGACATCTATATATCAATCATAGATACCCTTCCTTCTAGTTGGTCACGTGCAAAAATTCATAGGTTTTAAAAAACTAATACCGAATGGATGGAGATCAGACACATTGAACTTATTCTAAAGTCTTACTTTGAAAAGGTATCTATATATATATATATATATATAACTAATTAAGATTGATTAATTAGTTATAATTTCATATTACTATAATTATTTAGCCACTTATATTTTTTAATTTTTGTAGATAATGTCGAGAGGAAACAACCCAAGGGTACCAAGTGCTGAGGTGACACCACAACGAGGTTCACCATCTCGTGCAGAATTCGGATTCTCAACACCAATGGCTGAGCAATTCTCAACTCCACCAATGGTTCACTCCTCACCAAGTCCAACTCCAAGTGCTCCTACTCCCCAATCCAGCACTCCCGTTGCTTTAACGCCCCAATCCAACACTCCTGATGCCTCCCGCTTAAATGAAAATAAGCCTATTGGCTTCTCCCCTCTCGGGAATAACCCGACGGGTGATAGGAATGACGTTCTGAACTTTAAAGCCCGGTGCTTTTGCTGGGAAAAATGAGCGTGGGAGTCGGTGGACCACACAATTGGAACCTTGTTGATCAAGCTGTCAAAGATGACATACATGATCAACTTTGCAAGCATTTCTCATTTCCTGACCGTTCCAAGAATAAGGTTCTATCTCGGGTTGCTGAAGGATTGAGGACATACAGGAGAAACCTTCGGAAGAAACATTTCCCGAAAGAGGCAGCGAGCTCAAATATTTTGGATTTGAAAGAGAGAGTTCCTCCCAATGTTGAAATGCCGTTGGATCAGTGGAATAAGTTTTTGGAGAATGAGGCGAAGGAAAAAAAGTTGGTCCAGAGGGATCAAAAAAAAAAAACAGGGCACAAAAAACTGATATCCATAGGCTGGGATCCAAATCATATGAGGATTTGAAGAATGAATGGGAAAGCAGGAGAAAAGATGGTCCAGATGCCGGTAAAAACCCAAATCGGTCCAACTTATTCCTTCATGCTCGATGGGACAAAGATAATAAATTCCCGCCGCACTTGGCTAAGACACTGGAATCAATAGAGGCCATCGACAGTCAATTCAATTTGAGCCCTATTGATGACTTTGACCTTGAAAATGATGCCCTGACACAGACCTTTGGAAATGACAAAAGGGGGAGGACGAGAGGTGTTGGCTCACATATGCCAAAAACAAAACTTCAGCACATTGCAGCTCTTATGGACGAGCTTTCTTCGGTCAAGAATTGTATCTCATCACAAAAGGAGCACCAGTTGAAGACCGATGGGGATGTCCATGAGATTTAAAATTCCCTGGGATTATTGACAAATGAAATTGGGAAACTTGTGAACTTTTTTGAAAGTTATAGGCCCCCAATGCCTCCTCAAGGTTACCCTTACCCTACTCCTACTCAAGGTTTCACACATCCTTCCCCTCCAACATTCCCCACTCAAATGCCTCATCCTCCAACATTCCCCTCCCCTGCACCTCCTCCAATCACGGGGCTCGGATCATCGTTAACAACTCACAGTGACTATGGCGAAGAATACTATATCAAGGACATGAGCAATTCGAGGTTTGTTGGCGTGTGCATACTCATCTCCACGGTTCCTGGAACTCTAGTACATCACCGACCTTCGGAGAAGGGTGAGGATAAAATAATTGTCGATGAAATATACAATGGCTGCGGATATGTACCTGTGTACATTAACAGAGGGGATGGGATGTAATTGAGGAATTATGCAAAATCTTTTACTACTTCGCCACTTTATCTGTTGGCCAAGATTCAATAATATTTTATTTCGTTTCAGTTGTAATAATTTTTTTTTGTTTTAGTTGTAAGAATATTGGTTTTTCTTCAGTTGGAATGACATTTTTTTTGTTTCAGTTGTAAGAATATTGGTTTTGTTTCGTGTGGAATGATATTTTTTTTGTTTCAATTGTAAGAATATTCTTTTTGTTTCAGTTGTAATAATATTTTTTAACCTATTACCACAGGACTGAAATTTGAAGATTATTACATGGATTTCCCACAATACAAAGAGTGGATGGGAGAGACTAACTGGATATCAAATAATCATGTAAAGTGCGTTTATGAATTTATTAAATACGCTTCCAAAAATATTAAAAGTGAGAAGATTCCGTGTCCGTGCACTCATTGTATTAACGAAAAATATAAGTCATTGGAAGTTGTTGAGTTGCATTTACTAAAGTGGGGAATCTGTCAAGACTATATAACATGGACATACCATGGTGAAAAAGTTGTACCTTATATTCCAGAAGAATTATCGGCACATGATCGTGTAATGGAACCTCAAGGAGTAGAAGTGGTACATGATTCACCAACACATCGTCCATTGATCGACTTAATTGATGATGCTTACGGACTCCACAACCAATAAAACCACCAACCGATGGATACAAATAATGTGCATTATGACTAAGTAAATGAACAGATTGATGATGAACTACTACGAGATCGGGAATACATACGGTTGAAAGCCACCGTTGTATAAAGATTACAACGGAGATCACTCGGTATTATATGCAATGATTGGTTTACATAATTTGAAGAGTCAATTTGGTTTGTCTGGAAACAGCGTAACCAGAATTCTGAAGTGGGTTAAAGAAATTCTCCCAAAAGAGAACATGTTACCAGACAATTATCCTACCATGAAGAAGAGTTTGAAGGGTTTAGGTTTGAAATACAAATCAATTCATGCTTGCAAGTATGATTACATATTGTACCGGAACGAGCACAAAGAGAAGGATGGATGTCGTGTATGCTGTGAGCCTAGATATATGGTTTGTGAGAATGGAAATGACAAACATGCAAAAAATCGCAAGTGCTCACAAGTGCCACAAAAGGTTTTGAAGTATTTTTCACTTGGGCCACGGTTAAAACGTTTTTTTACTGTATCGTGGATAGCGGAGGCCATGACATGGCATGCTCGATGCGAGGCAGGTAGGAATTTGATGCGTCATCCGGTTGATTCACTCATCTGGAAAATTTCAAATGCACAACACCGTGAATTTGCAAAGGAATCGCGTAACGTTCGTCTTGCAATCTCAACCGATGGGTTTAACCCTTTCGATAATTTAAGTACTAGTCAGAGTTATTGGCCAGTTCTTATGGCGCCTTTAAGTCTTCCTCCAACATTATGCATGAGAAAGGAGTTCACATTGTTATCTTTGTTAATACCCGGGCTGAAGGCTCCCAGTGATGATATTGATATATTCTTAGCACCATTAATCGAAGAACTTAAAGAGTTGTGTGATAAAGGCGTGACGGCGTTCGATTCTCATAGGGTGAAGAGTTCACACTTAAAGCAATGGTGATGTGGGCGATCCACGATCTTCCTGCTTATGGGACCTTGTCCGGTTGTAATGTTCATGGTTATTATGGATGTCCCATATATGGGGAGGAAACTGAAGCATGTTGGTTACAACATAGTGGTAAGATGAGTTACACGGGTCATCGTATATTTCTACCGACCAGTCACCTTTTTAGGAACGACAAATATAACTTTTTGCCAGTCGATCACGAGTGCAGAACGGCACCCATTTGACTTTATGGTTAGCAAATTGAGGAGAAGAAGGTGGCTGCGACTGTGAGAATAGGTACATAGGCAAACACCCCCAGTTTGTAAACCTGAAGCGTAAAGCTAGGGAGGATCCGAACGACCCTAGTAAAGTGAAGCCATGGTCCAGGAGATCAATTTTTTTTTATTTTTCGTATTGGAAAGATCATCTTATAAGGCATATAATTGATGTGATGCACACAGAGAAGAATCTTGCAGAACATTTGATAGGAACATGTCTGGGTGGATCTCATTCCAAAGATGGAGAGCGTGCCCGTCGAGATCTACAGGATATGAAAATAAAGAAGTGACTGTGGTTAAAAAATGATCCAATAACAGAAAAAATTTCTATCCCCCCGACTGCTTTCACTTTGACTACTAGTGAGAAGAAGATCCTCTTAGACATGTTGTTCAACTTGAAGACTCCAACTGGTTATTCTGGTAATTTACGTAGGGTAGTAAGCTACCAAGCAAATGACTTGAAACAGTACAAGTCTCACGACTGGCACGCAATCATCCAATTAATCCCGTTGTTATTTCGGCATTGCTTCCCTGAATACAAAGATCTCCGTCGGGAAATTATGCAAATCAGTTTGTGTTTTACCATACTTTGTGAAAAAGTGGTAAACATAAGGCACATTAAAGCTGTGAAATCAACTTTAGCCGAGGCAGTTTGTGTATTAGAGAAATATTTTCCTCCGTCATTCTTCGATATCAGTATCCACCTGCTTGTGCATTTAGGCGATGAAGCTTTATTTCCTGTGAGGTATCATTGAATGTATCCTTTTGAGCGCTTGATGAAAACCTTCAAAGATTATGTAAAGAATACACGGTATATTAGAGGGTCGATTGCTGAAGAATACATAACGGTGGAATCATCGCTATATGCTAGGGAACATATGACAGAATAAGAGGTGAGGAGGTTTAATCCTCATGGATAACGAGTGATAGAGGAACCTGATGAGTCTGAGGACGAATTATCGTTTGGGAACCCTAAAGAGGTGAAACGCATAAACCTACAATACGAGCGAGCAACTCGTCATGTCTTCGAATCGCAAGATGAAGTTCAAGACTGGAGAGAGTGAGTATCTACTGAATTCTTCTTCTTTGATTATATGTATTTTTTATTTTATGATCTAAACTCTATAATTTTTCGGTAGGAAGTACGAGAACGAAATTATCCAAAATCAAAGGAGAAATTGGACGACAACTGACTTTAGAGCATGGGTGTCAAAAGAGGTAATTTTCACATCTTATGTGTGCGGTTATTTATTCATGTGTGGTAAAAACATGCCTAATACAAATTCATTAATAAATGCAGCTTCTAAAAAGAGGCGATGTCTCTTCCAGACTTGCACGCCTTGAAAAAGGTCCTAGTTTTCGTGCAAAAGAGTTTAAGAGATTCCGCATCAACGGTTTTGATTTCATTTCATATCCATATGAGGAAAAGCTTTTGACGCAAAATAGTGGAATATCAATTTCTTCCTTGACCACATGTATCGCTAGCAAAAGTGATAAAAATCCAAAGAATACGGTGCTAACTTATTATGGGATAATTCAACAAATCCTAGAACTTGATTACTTGGATTTCACAGAAACCGTATTCTATTGTGATTGGGTAAAGGTGGAGGATACAACGAATGCTTGCAAAGTTGATCTCGACTCCAAACTTATTATGGTAGATTTATCAAAGCTGAAGACTAAAGACCGCATAGTCGACGAGCCTTTTATTTGTGCCTTTCATAATGTAAACAAGGTATTCTACTCGAAGTGCATAAACGATGCAATTGGTCTATTGTTGTGCATGCACTAAAGGGTATGACTACTGAAGTAGACGCATTAAAGGCTCCAAAAGAGTTCCAGTCAGCTCTTGATGACAACCCTAATTTGAAGGATCTTTTAGTTGATTTAGAGGTAGATTGAGTATCAAAATATTATTTTATCCTCATCAATCTTATTTGTATCCTATTATGATATTGACATTGTATTAGCACTTTACATTAATTTATGAATTTCATCTACTTTTAAGTGTAATGTCCTGCTATTTGTGCAAAAGGTAGGTGATTTATCGGTTCTTTTGTTTAGAATAGACATGTTTTCATTTATTTATCTCTATCGTTTGGCTTTAGAGGGAGAAAATCTCAAACAGCCCTGAACGGCCCCATGAGTGGCACCAACACCTTCCACAGGACCAATGTAACTCATAGGACCTGACCGCGCGATCACGGGACTCCCGGTTTGAGAATACGACGGTAATTTGCATATATTTAGACTTAGGCTTAAAACATGGCGTTAGTGGGTGAAAATTGAAACAGCCCCCGAACGGCCCCATAAGTGGCACCAGCACCTCGCACGGGACCAATGTAACTCGTAGGAACTGACCGCGCGATCATGGGACCCCCGGTTTGAGAATACAACGATAATTTGTATATTTCTAGGCTTAAGCTTAAAAACATGGCGTTAGTGGGTGAAAACCCGAAACAGCCCCTGAACGGCCCCGTGAGTGGCACCAATAGCTCGCACGGGACCAATATAACTCGTAGGAACTGACCGCGCGATCGCGGGATTCCCGGTTTGAGAATACGTTGATAATTTGAAAATATCTAGACTTAAGCTTAAGAAAATGGCGATAGAGGACAAAAACCGAAAATAGCCCCCGAACGACCCCGTGGGTGGCACCAACACCTCCCACGGGACCAATATAACTCGTAGGAACTGACCGCATGATCATGGGACTGTCGGTTTGAGAATACGATGATAATTTGCGTATTACTAAACTTGATCTTAAAAATAAGGCATTAAAAGGCAAAAACCCGACACAATGTCCGTTAGGATCGTCTTCGTTTACTACACCGACAATAAGATCGTCTCTTCGAGTATGAAATGAATAGTAGCAACCAACTGTGTGAAAGCGTTTGTTAACTAATAGGTATATTTCCAATGTTTTGCACCTATCCGGGAACGACATCTTCTGCCAGCATCTCGGGTCAGACAACTCCCGCTATAGATGTAAATTTGCCTTCTATTTTATTAAATTAGACAACGTGGATCGATATTCATTTGTTCATGTTATATAAAAACACGTTATATGTATGGTTTTAAAAACCCGACAGCATATATGCATATGTATATATGCGCATATATGCAGGCTGCATATATGCATGCATCAGCATATATGCATTCTCTATGGATTGGTTTACATATTGAAAGCAAGCGGATCGAGGTTTACATATTGGCTACTTGGATTTGTTTTCATTTATTTTTCAATTTTACATTTTGTATTCGTGGAATGATGTTATCAAATTGTTGTTGATGGCTCATTTCACCCTATTCAGGTCATTCCTATTGAGGTAATTCCCATTGAGGTCTCTGTATTCTTTGGTAATGTAGGTATAAAGCTTGGGGTTCTCTTTTAGGATAGCAGTTGGCAGAAAGAGACATTATAGTGGCATGCATTGATTACAGGTGAACGTCATTTCACATTGTAAATATACTTTCTTAGACAAAATAAATACAGTTGTTTTGATACTCACAGAAATTCCTGACCACTAACTTCCTTATTGACCATGACCAAAAATTTAAAAGATATATTTTGTTAAATGATATATTTTGGGTACAAGTTAAATGATATATTTTGTTAGATTGAGATCTTACCCTCCTATGATATATTTTATTCAAATAGTGAAATATCCTAATGAGGTAACACTCCTATTATATAGGTGGGATTCATTATACGCTATCATGCCTTTAGTGATAAAAATATAATGTAGAATTCAAAATCCACTTAAGATAATCTATTACAAACAAGACCAGTATTTCCAACGAGTTTAGTGGCGTAGCCGCGGGACTCCCGGTTTGAGAATACGACGGTAATTTGCATATTTCTAGTCTTAGGCTTTAAAACATGGCGTTAGAGGGTGAAAATCCAAAACAACCCCCGAATGACCCCGTGGGTGGCACTAACACCTCCCACGGGACCAATGTAACTCGTTGGAACTGACCGCGCAGTCGCGAGACTGCCGGCTTGAGAGTACGATGGTAATTTGCAGATTTCTATACTTACGCTTTAAAACATGGCGTTAGAGGGTGAAAGCTCAAAACAGCCCCCTAACGGCCCCGTGGGTGGCCCCAACACCTCCCACGGGACCAATGTAACTCGTAGGAACAAACCACGCAGCCGCGGGACTCCCGGTTTGAGAATACGATGATAATTTTTATATTTCTAGACTTAAACTTAAAAACATGGCGTTAGAGGGTGAAAACCCAAAACAGCCTCCGAACGGCCCCGTGGGTGGCGCCAACACCTCCCATGGGACCAATGTAAGTCATAAGAACTGATTGCGCAGTCGCGAGACTCCCGATTTGAGAATACGACAATAATTTGCATATTTCTAGATTTAAGCAAAATATGGCGTTAAAGGGTGAAAACTCGAAACAACCCCCAAACGGCCCCGTGGGTGGCACCAACACCTCCCACGGGACCAATGTAACTCGTAGGAACTGGCCCCGCAGCCGTGCATATTTCTAGACTTAGGCTCAAAAACATGGCGTTAGAGGGTGAAAACCCAAAACAGCCCCCGAACGGCTCCCTAGGTGCCACCAACAACTCCCACGGGACAAATGTAACTCGTAGGAACTGACCCCGCAGCCGCGGGTCTCCCGCTTTGAGAATACGACATTAATTTGCATATTTCTAAACTTAGGCTTAAAAACATGGCGTTAGAGTGTGAAAACTTGAAACAGCCCCCGAACGGCCCAGTGGGTGGCATCATCACCTCCCACGAGACCAATGCAACTCGTAGGAACTGACCACGCAGCCGCGGGACTCCCGGTTTGAGAATACGACGGTAATTTACATATTTCTAGACTTAGGCTTAAAAGCATTACGTTAGTGGGTGAAAACTCGAAACAGCCCCCGAACGGCCCCGTGGGTGGCACCAACACCTCCCATGGGACTAATGTAACTCGCAGGAACTGGCCGCGCAGCCTTAGGACCCCCGGTTTGAGAATACGACGATAATTTGTATATTTCTAGACTTAGGCTTAAAAACATGGTGTTAGAGGGTGAAAACCCAAAACAACCTCCCAACGGCCCCGTGGGTGGCGCTAACACCTCCCACGGGACCAATGTAACACGTAGGAACGAACCCCGTATCCGCGGGTCTCCCGGTTTGAGAATACGCCGATAATTTGCAAATTTTTAGAATTAAACAAAACATGGCGTTAGAGGGTGAAAACTCTAAACAACCCCCGAACGGCCCAGTGGATGGTACCAACACCTCCCACAGGACCAATGTAACTCGTAGGAACTCACCCCGCAGTCGCGGGTCTCCCGGTTTGAGAATACGACGATAATTTGAATATTTTTAAACTTAGGCTTAAAAACATGGCGTTAGAGGGTGAAAACTCAAAACAGCCCCCGAACAGCCCCGTGGGTGGCATCAACACCTCCCATGGGACCAATGTAACTCGTAGGAACTGACCACGCAGCCGTGGGACTACCGTTTTGAGAATATGACGGTAATTTGTATATTTCTAGACTTAGGCTTAAAAACATGGCATTAGAGGGTGAAAACTCGAAACAACCCCCGACCGGCCCCGTGGTGGCACCAACACCTCTCACGGGACCAATTTAACTCGTAGGAACTGACCGCGCAGCCGCAGGACACCTGGCTTGAGAGTACGATAGTAATTTGCATATTTCTAGACTTAGGCTTTAAATCATGGCGTTAGAGGGTGAAAGCTCAAAATAACCCCCTAACGGCCCCGTGGGTGGCCCCAACGCCACCCATGGGACCAATGTAACTCGTAGGAACTGACCACGCAGCCGCGGGACTCCCGGTTTTAGAATACGACGTTAATTTTCATATTTCTAGACTTAAACTTAAAAATATGGCGTTAGAGGGTGAAAACCCAAAACAACCCCCGAACGGCCCCGTGGGTGGCGCCAACACCTCCCACGGGACCAATGTAATTGGTAGGAACTGAACGCGCGGTCGCGGGTCACCCGGTTTGAGAATACGACTATAATTTGCATATTTTTAGATTAATGCAAAACATGGCGTTAGAGAACGAAAACTCGAAACAACACCCGAACGTCCACGTGGGTGGCACCAACACCTCCCACGGGACCAATGTAACTCATAGGAACTGACCCCGCATCCGCGGGTCTCCCGATTTGCGAATACGAGAGTAATTTGAATATTTCTAGACTTAGGTTTAACAACATGGCGTTAGAGGGTGAAAATTCGAAACAGCCCCCAAACGTCCTCGTGGGTGGCACCAACACCTCCTACGAGATCAATGTAACTCGTAGGAACTGACCCGCAGCCGAGGGACTCCCGGTTTGAGAGTACGGCCGTAATTTGCATATTTCTGGACTTAGGCTTAAAAACAAGGCGTTAGAGGATGAAAACTCGAAACAACCCCCGAACGGCCCCGTGGGTGGCACCAACACCTCCCACGGGACCAATGTAACTCGTAGGAACTGACCCTGCAGCTACGGATCTCCCGGTTAGAGAATACAATGGTAATTTTCATATTTCTAGACTTAAGCAAAACATGGCGTTAGAGGGTGAAAACTCCAAAAATTCGTCGAACGTCCCCGTGGGTGGCACCAACACCTCCCACGGGACCAATGTAACTCGTAGGAACTAACCCTGCAGTCGCGGGAGTCCCGGTTTGAGAATGCGAAGATAATATGCATATTTCTAGACCTAGTCTTAAAAACATGGCGTTAGAGGGTGAAAACTCGAAACAACCCCCGAACGACCCCGTGGGTGGCACCAACACCTCCCACGGGACAAATGTAACTCATAGGAACTGACCCCGCAGCCGCGGGCCTCCCGCTTTGAGAATACGACATTAATTTGCATATTTCTAAACTTAGGCTTAAAAACATGGCGTTAGAGTGTGAAAACTTGAAACAGCCCCCGAACGGCCCAGTGGGTGGCATCATCACCTCCCACGAGACCAATGTAACTCGTAGGAACTGACCACGCAGCCGCGGGACTCCCGGTTTGAGAATACAATGGTAATTTACATATTTCTAGACTTAGGCTTAAAAGCATTACGTTAGTCGGTGAAAACTCGAAACAGCCCCCGAACGGCCCCGTGGGTGGCACCAACACCTCCCATGGGACTAATGTAACTCGCAGGAACTGGCCGCGCAGCCTTAGGACCCCCGGTTTGAGAATACGACGATAATTTGTATATTTCTAGACTTAGGCTTAAAAACATGGTGTTAGAGGGTGAAAACCCAAAACAACCTCCGAACGGCCTCGTGGGTGGCGCTAACACCTCCCACGGGACCAATGTAACACGTAGGAACGAACCCCGTATCCGCGGGTCTCTCGGTTTGAGAATACGCCGATAATTTTCAAATTTTTAGAATTAAGCAAAACATGGCGTTAGAGGGTGAAAACTCTAAACAACCCTCGAACGGCCCAGTGGGTGGCGCTAACAACTCCCACGGGACCAATGTTACTCGTAGGAATGGACCTCGCAGCCGCGTGTCTCCCGATTGGAGAATACGCTGATAATTTGCAAATTTTTAGATTTAAGCAAAACATGGTGTTAAAGGGTGAAAACTCGAAACAACCCCTGAACGGCCCAGTGGGTGGTACCAACACCTCCCACGGGACCAATGTAACTCGTAGGAATTGACCCCGCAATCGCGGGTCTCCCGGTTTGAGAATACGACGATAATTTGAATATTTTGAAACTTAGGCTTAAAAACATGGCGTTAGAGGGTGAAAACTCGGAACAACCTCCGAACAGCCCCGTGGGTGGCACCAACACCTCTAACGGGACCAATGTAACTCGTAGGAACTGACCACGCACCCGTGGGACTACCGTTTTGAGAATACGACTGTAATTTGCATATTTCTAGACTTAGGCTTAAAAACATGGCGTTAGAGGGTGAAAAATCGAAACAACCCCCGACCGGCCCCGTGGGTGGCACCAACACCTCCCACGGGACCAATGTAACACGTAGGAACTGACCACGCAGCCGTGGGACTACCGTTTTGAGAATATGACGGTAATTTGTATATTTCTAGACTAAGGCTTAAAAACATGGCATTAGAGGGTGAAAACTCGAAACAACCCCCGACCGGCCCCGTGGTGGCACCAACACCTCTCACGGGACCAATTTAACTCGTAGGAACTGACCGCGCATCCGCATGACTCCTGGCTTGAGAGTACGATAGTAATTTACATATTTCTAGACTTAGGCTTTAAAACATGGCGTTAGAGGGTGAAAGCTCAAAACAGCCCCCAAGCGGCCCCGTGGGTGGCCCCAACACCTCCCACGGGACCAATGTAACTCGTAGGAACTGACCACGCAGCCGCGGGACTCCCGGTTTGAGAATACGATGGTAATTTTCATATTTCTAGACTTAAACTTAAAAACATGGCGTTAGAGGGTGAAAACCCAAAATAACCCCCAAACGGCCCTGTGGGTGGCGCCAACACCTCCCACGGGATTAATGTACTTGGTAGGAACTGAACGCGCAGTCGCGGGTCTCCCGGTTTGAGAATACGACTATAATTTGCATATTTTTAGATTAAAGCAAAACATGGCGTTAGAGGGTGAAAACTCGAAACAACCCCCGAAATTCCCCGTGGGTGGCTCCAAAACCTCCCACGGGACCAATGTAACTCATAGGAACTGGCCCCGCATCCGCGGGACTCCCGATTTGAGAATACGACAATAATTTTAATATTTCTAGACTTAGGTTTAACAACATGGCGTTAGAGGGTGAAAACTCAAAACAGCCCCCAAACGTCCTCGTGGGTGACACCAACACCTCCTACAAGATCAATGTAACTCGTAGGAACTGAACCGAAGCCGTGGGACTCCCGGTTTGAGAGTACGGCCGTAATTTGCATATTTCTGGACTTAGGCTTAAAAACATGGGGTTAGAGGATGAAAACTCGAAACAACCCCCGAACGTCCTCGTGGGTTGCACTAACACCTCCCACGGGACCAATGTAACTCGTAGGAACTGACCCTGCAGCCACGGATCTCCCGGTAAGAGAATACAATGGTAATTTGCATATTTCTAGACTTAAGCAAAACATGGCGTTAGAGGGTGAAAACTCCAAAAATTCGTCGAACGTCCCCGTGGGTGGCACCAACACCTCCCACGGGACAAATATAACTCGTAGGAACTAACCATGCAGCCGCGGGACTCCCGATTTGATAATATGACGATAATTTGCATATTTCTAGACTTAGTCTAAAAAACATGGCGTTAGAGGGTGAAAACTCGAAACAACCCCCGAACGGCCCCGTGGGTGGCACCAACACCTCCAACGGGTCCAATGTAACACCTAAGAACTGACCCCGCAGCCGCGGGACTCCCGGTTTGAGAATACGACGGTAATTTATATATTTTAAGACTTAGACTTAAAAACATGGCATTAGAGGGTGAAAACTCGAAATAGCCCCCTAACGTCCCCGTGGGTGGCACCAACACCTCCCACGGGACCAATGTAACTCGTAAGAATTGACCCCGCATCCGCTGGACTCCCGGTTTGAGAATACGACTGAAATTTGCATATTTCTAGACTTAGGCGTAAAACCATTACGTTAGTGGGTGAAAACTCGAAACAGCCCCCGAACGGCCCCGTGGGTGGCATTAACACCTCCCATGGGACTAATGTAACTCGCGGGAACTGGCCGCGCAGCCCCAGGACTCCCGGTTTGAGAATACGATGATAATTTGTATATTTTTAGACTTAGGCTTAAAAACATGGTGCTAGAGGGTAAAAACCCAAAACAACCTCCGAACGGGCCCGTGGGTGGCGCTAACACCTCCCACGGGACCAATGTTACTCGTAGGAACGGACCCCGCAGCTACGTGTCTCCTGATTTGAGAATACGCCGATAATTTGCAAATTTTTAGATTTAAGCAAAACATGGCGTTAGAGGGTGAAAACTCGAAACAACCCCCGAACGGCCCAGTGGGTGGTACCAACACCTCCCACGGGACCAATGTAACTCGTAGGAACTGACCCCGCAGTCGCGGGTCTCCCGGTTTGAGAATACAATGATAATTTGAATATTTTTAAACTTAGGCTTAAAAATATGGCGTTAGAGGGTGAAAACTCGAAACAGCCCACGAACATCCCCGTGGGTGGCACCAACACCTCCCACGGGACCAATGTAACTCGTAGGAACTGACCACGCAGTCGTGGGACTACCGTTTTGAGAATACAATGGTAATTTGCATATTTCTAGACTTAGGCTTAAAAACATTGCGTTAGAGGGTGAAAACTCAAAACAACCCCCGAACGGCCCAGTGGGTGGTACCAACACCTCCCACGGGACCAATGTAACTCGTAGGAACTGACCCAGCAATCGCGGGTCTCCCGGTTTGAGAATACGATGATAATTTGAATATTTTTAAACTTAGGCTTAAAAACATGGCGTTAGAGGATGAAAACTTGAAACAACCCCCGAACGGCCCCATGGGTGGCACCAACACCTCCCACGGGACCAATGTAACTCGTAGGAATTGACCCTGCAGCCACGGATCTACCGATTAGAGAATACAACGGTAATTTGCATATTTCTAGACTTAAGCAAAACATGGCGTTAGAGGGTGAAAACTCCAAACATTCGTCGAACGTCCCCATGTGTGGCACCAACACCTCCCACGGGAAAAATGTAACTCGTAGGAACTAACCCTGCAGCCGAGGGAGTCCCGGTTTGAGAATACGAAGATAATATGCATATTTCTAGACCTAGTCTTAAAAACATGGCGTTAGAGGGTGAAAACTCGAAACAACCCCCGAACGACCCCGTGGGTGGCACCAACAGCACCCACGGGACCAATGTAACTTTTAGGAACTGATCGTGCAGTCGCGGGTCTCCTGGTTTGAGAATACGATGGAAATTTGCATATTTTTAGACTTATGCAAAACATGGCGTTAGAGGGTGAAAACTTGAAACAGCCCCTGAACGTCACCGTGGGTGGCACCAACACCTCCCACGGGACCAATGTAACACCTAAGAACTGACCCGGGAGCCGCGGGACTCCCGGTTTGAGAATACGACGATAATTTACATATTTTAAGACTTAGACTTAAAAACATGGAATTAAAGGGTGAAAACTCGAAACAGCCCCCTAACGTCCTCGTGGGTGGCACCAACACCTCCCACGGGACCAATGTAACTCGTAAAAATTGACCCCGCATCCGCGGGACTTCCGGTTTGAGAATACGACGAAAATTTTCATATTTCTAGACTTCGACGGAAATGCATTACGTTAGTGGGTGAAAACTCGAAACAGCCCCCGAACGGCCCCGTGGGTGGCACCAACACCTCCCATGGGACTAATGTAACTCGCAGGAACTGGCCGCACGGCCCCAGGACTCCCGGTTTGAGAATACGACGACAATTTGAATATTTCTAGACTTAGGCTTAAAAACATGGTGTTAGAGGGTAAAAACCCAAAACAACCTCCGAACGGCCCCGTGGGTGGCGCTAACACCTTCTACGGGATCAATGTAACTCGTAGGAACTGACCCGCAACCGCGGGACTCCCGGTTTGAGAGTACGACCGTAATTTGCATATTTCTAGACTTTGGCTTAAAAATATGGCGTTAGAGGATGAAAACTCGAAACAACCCCGGAACGGCCCCGTGGGTGGCACCAACACCTCCCACGGGACCAATGTAACTTCTAGGAACTGACCCTGCAACCACGGTTCTCCCGGTTAGAGAATACAATGATAATTTTCATATTTCTAGACCTAAGCAAAATATGGCGTTAGAGGGTGAAAAATCCAAACATTCGCCGAACGTCCCCATAGGTGGCACCAACACCTCCCACGAGACCAATGTAACTCGTAGGAACTAACCCCGCAGCCGCGGGACTCCCGGTTTTAGAATACGAAGATAATTTGCATATTTCTAGACCTAGGCCAAAAAACATGGCGTTAGAGGGTGAAAACTCGAAACAATCCCCGAACGACCCCGTGGGTGGCACCAACACCTCCCACGAGACCAATGTAACTCGTAGGAACTGATCGCGCAGTCGCGGGTCTCCTGGTTTGAGAATACGATGGAAATTTGCATATTTTTAGACTTAAGCAAAACATGGCGTTAGAGGGTGAAAACTCGAAACAGCCCCCGAACGTCATCGTGGGTGGCACCAACACCTCCCACGGGACCAATGTAACACCTAAGAACTGACCCCGCAACTGCCGGACTCCCGGTTTGATAATACGACGATAATATACATATTTTAAGACTTACACTTAAAAACATGGCATTAGAGGGTGAAAACTCGAAACAGCCCCCTAACGTCCCCGTGGGTGGCACCAACACCTCCCACGGGACCAATGTAACTCGTAAGAATTAACCCCGCATCCGCGGGACTACCGGTTTGAGAATACGACGGTAATTTGCATATTTCTAGACTTAACCAAAACATGGAGTTAGAGGGTGAAAACTCGAAACAACCCTCGAACGTCCCCGTGGGTGGCACCAACACCTCCCACGGGAGCAATGTAACTCCTACGAACTGACCCCCTAGCCGCGGGACTCCCGATTTGAGACTACGACGATAATTTGCATATTTCTAGACTTAGACTTAAAACCATGTCGTTAGTGAGGGTGAAAACTCGAAACAGCCCCCGAACGGCCCCGTGGGTGCAATCAACACCTCCCACGGGACCAATGTAACTCGTAGGAACTGACCACGCAGCCGCGGGACTCCCGATTTGAGAATACGATGGTAATTTGCAAATTTCTAGACATAGGCTTAAAAATATGGCGTTAGAGGGTAGAAACCCAAAACAGTCCCCGAACGGCCCCGTGGGTGGCGCCAACACCTCCCACGGGACCAATGTAACTTGTAGGGACTGACCGTGCAGCCGCAAGACTCCCGGGTTGAGAATAAGATAAAAATTTGCATATTTCTAGACTTAGGGTTAAAAACATGGCGTTAGAGGATGAGAACCCAAAACAGCCCCTGAACGTCCCCGTGGGTGGCACCAACACCTCCCACGGGACCAATGTAACTCGTAGGAACAGATCCCGCAGCCGCGGGTCTCTCGATTTGAGAATACGACTATAATTTGCATATTTCTAGACTTAGGCTTAAAAATATAGCGTTAAGGGCTGAAAACTCAAAAAAAACCCCGAACGGCTCCGTGGGTGGCACGATCACCTCCCACGAGTCCAATATGACTCGTAGGAACTAGCCGCGGGACTACCGGTTTGAGAATACGACGGTAATTTGTATAATTCTAGACTTAGGCTTAAAAATAGGGCATTAGTGGGTTAAAACTTGAAACAGCCCCCGAACGGTCCCGTGGGTGGTACCAACACCTCCCACGGGACTAATGTAACTCGTAGAAACTGGCCGCACAACCCGGGATTCTCGGTTTGAGAATACAATCATAATTTGCATATTTCTAGACTTAGGCTTAAAAACATGGCGTTAGAGGGTGAAAACTCGAAACAGCCCACGAACGGCCCCGTGGGTGGCACCAACACCTCCCGCGGGACAAATTTAACTCGTAGGAACTGACCCCACAACCACGGGTCTCCCGGTTTGATAATACGATAGTAATTTGCATATTTTTAGACTTAAGAAAAACATGGCATTAGAGGGTGAAAGCTCCAAACAGCCCCTGAACGTCCCCGTGGGTGGCACCAACACCTCCCACGGGACCAATGTAACTCGTAGGAAGTGACCACGCAGCCGCGGGACTCCCGGTTTGAGAATACAATGATAATTTGCATATTTCTAGACTTAGGCTTAAAAACATGGCGTTAGAGGGTGAAAACCCAAAATAATCCCCAAACGGCCCCGTGGGTGGCGCCAACACCTCCCACGGGACCAATGAAACTAGTAGGAACTGACCCCGCAGTCGTGGGTCTCCCGGTTTGAGAATACAACGAAGATTTGCATATTTTTAGATTTAAGCAAAACATGGTGTTAAAGGGTGAAAACTCGAAACCGCCCCCCAACGGCCCCGTGGGTGGCACCAACACCTCCCATGGAACCAATGTAACTCGTAGGAACTGACCCCGCAGCAGCGGGTCTCCCGATTTGAGAATTCGATGATAATTTGCATATATCTAGACTTAGGCTTGAAAACATGGCGTTAGCGGGTGAAAACTCGAAACAGCCCCCGAACGGTCCCGTGGGTGCAATCAACACCTCCCACGAGACCAATGTAACTCGTTGAAATTGGCCGTGTAGCCCCGGGACTCCCGGTTTGAGAATACAACGATAATTTTCATATTTCTAGATTTAAGCAAAACATGGCGTTAGAGGGTGAAAACTCGAACCAACCCCCAAACGGCCCCGTGGGTGGCACCAAGACCCCCCACGGGACCAATGTTACTCGTAGGAACTGACCCCGCAGCCAGGGGTCTCCCGATTTGAGAATACGAAGATAATTTGCATATTTCTAGATTTAGGCTTAAAAACATGGCGTTAAAGGGTGAACACCAAAAACAGCCCCGGAACGTCCCCGTGGGTGGCACAAACACCTCCCACGGGATCATTTAACTCGTAGGAATAGATCCCGCAACCGCGGGTCTCTCGGTTTGAAAATTTGACGATAATTTTCATATGTCTAGACTTAGGCTTAAAAACATGACGTTAAAGGCTGAAAACTCGAAACAGCCCCCGAACGGCCTCGTGGGTGGCACCATCACCACCCAAGAGTCCAATGTGACTCGTAGGAAATAGCCGCGGGACTCTCGGTTTGAGAATACGACGGTAATTTGCATAATTCTAGACTTATGCTTAAAAACATGGCATTAGTGGGTGAAAACTCGAAACAGCCCCCGAACGGTCCCGTGGGTGCCACCAACACCTCCCACGGGACTAATGTAAGTCATTGGAACTGGCTGCGCAGCCCCGGGACTCCCGATTTGAGAATATAACGATAATTTATATATTTCAAGACTTAGACTTAAGAACATGGTGTTAGAGGGTGAAAACTCGAAACAGCCCCCGAACGGCCCCGTGGGTGGGATCAACACCTCTCACGGGACTAATGTAACTCGTAGGTACTAGTCGCGCAGCCCCGGGACTCCCGATTTGAGAATACAGTGGTAATTTGCATAATTCTAGACTTTGGCTTAAAAAAATGGCGTTAGTGGGTGAAAACTCGAAACAACCCTCGAATGGCCCCGGGGGTGGCACCAACACATCTCATGGGACTAATGTAACTCGTAGGAACTGGCCGCGCAGCCCCGGGACTCCCGGTTTGAGAATACACTGATAATTTTCATATTTCTAGACTTAGACTTAAAAACATGGCGTTAGAGGGTGAAAATCCAAAACAACCCCCGAACGGCCCCGTGGGTGGCCCCAACACCTCCCACGGGACCAATGAAACTGGTAAGAACTGAACGCGCAGCCACGGGTCTCCCTGTTTGAGAATACGACTATAATTTGCATATTTTTAGATTAAAGCAAAACATGGCGTTAGAGGGTGAAAACTCAAAACAACCCCCGAACGGCCCCGTGGGTGGCACCAACACCTCCCACGGGACTAATGTAACTCATAGGAACTGACCCCGCATCCGCGGGACTCCCGATTTGAGAATACGACAGTAATTTGAATTTTTCTAGACTTAGGTTTAAAAGCAGGGCGTTAGAGGGTGAAAACTCGAAACAGCCCCCAAATGTTCTCGTGGGTGGCACCAACACCTTCTACGGGATCAATGTAACTCGTAGGAACTGACCCACAATCGCGGGACTCCCGATTTGACATTACGGCCGTAATTTGAATATTTATGTACTTAGGCTTTAAAATATGGCGTTAGAGGATGAAAACTCGAAATAACCCCCGAACGGCCCCGTGGGTGGCACCAACACCTCCCACGGGACCAATGTAACTCGTAGGAATTGACCCTGAAGCCACGGGTCTCCCGGTTAGAGAATACAACGGTAATTTTCATATTTCTAGACTTAAGCAAAACATGGCGTTAGAGGGTGAAAACTCCAAAAATTCATCGAACGTCCCCGTGGGTGGCACCAACACTTCCCACGGGACCAATGTAACTAATAGGAACTAACCCCGCAGCCACGGGACTCCCGGTTTGAGAATACAAAGATAATTTGCATATTTCTAGACCTAGGCTTAAAAACAATGCGTTAGAGGGTGAAAACTCGAAACAACCTCTGAACGGCCCCGTGGGTGGTACCAACACCTCCCACAGGACCAATGTAACTAATAGGAACTAACCCCGCAACCGCGGGACTCCCGGTTTGACAATACGATGATAATTTACATATTTTAAGACTTAGACTTAAAAACATTGCATTAGAGGGTGAAAACTCGAAACAACCCCCGAACGGCCTCGTGGGTGGCACCAACACCTCCCACGGGACCAATGTAACTCGTAGTAACTGATCGCGCAGTCGCGGGTCTCCTGGTTTGAGAATACGATGGTAATTTGCATATTTTTAAACTTAAGCAAAACATGGCGTTAGAGGGTGAAAACCCGAAACAGCCCCGAACATCACCGTGGGTGGAACCAACACCTCCTACGGGACCAATGTAACTCCTAAGAACTGACCCCGACGCCGCAGGACTCCCAGTTTGAGAATATGATGATAATTTGCATATTTTAAGATTTAGACCTAAAAACATGGCAATGGAGGGTGAAAACTCGAAACAGCCCCCTAACGTCCCCGTGGGTGGCACCAACACCACCCACGGGACCAATGTAACTCGTAAGAATTGACCTCGTATCCGCGGGACTCCCGGTTTGAGAATACGGCGGTAATTTGCATATTTCTAGACTTAAGCAAAACATGGCGTTTAGAGAGTGAAAACTCGAAACAACGCCCGAACGTCCCCGTGGGTGGCACCAACACCTCCCACGGGAGCACTGTAACTCCTAGGAACTCACCCTGCTGCCGCGGGATTCCCGGTTTGAGACTACAATGATAATTTGCATATTTCTGGACTTAGACTTAAAAACATGTCGTTAGAGAGGATGAAAATACGAAAAAGCCCCCGAATGTCCCCGTGAGTGCAATCAACACCTCCCACGGGACCAATGTAACTCGTAGGAACTGACCACACAGCCGCAGGACTCCCGGTTTAAGGATACGACGATAATATGCATATTTCTAGACTTAAGCAAAATATGGCGTTAGTGGGTGAAAACTCGAAACAGCCCCGAACGGCCTTGTGGGTGGCACCAACACCTCCCACGGGATCAATGTAAATCGTAAGAACTGACCACGCAGCCGCGGGACTCCCGGTTTGAGAATACGATGATAATTCGCATATCTCTAGACCTAGGCATAAAAACATGGCGTCAGAGGGTGAAAACTCGAAACAGCCCCCGAACGTCCCCGTGGGTGGCACCAACACCTCCCACGGGACCAATGTAACTCTTAGGATATGACCCTGCATCCGCGGGACTCCCGGTTTGAGAGTACAATGGTAATTTGCAAATTTCTTGACTTAGGCTTAAAAACATGGCGTTAGAGGGTGAAAACTCGTAACAGCACCCGAACATCATCGTGGGTGGCACCAACACCTCCCCCGGGGCCAATGTAACTCGTAGGAACAGATCCCGCAGCCGCGGGTCTCTCGATTTGAGAATATGACTATAATTTGCATATTTCTAGACTTAGGCTTAAAAACCTGGCGTTAAAGGATGAAAACTCGAAACAGCCCCCGAACGGCCCCGTGGGTGGCACGATCACCTCCCACGAGTCCAATGTGACTCGTAGGAACTAGCCGCGGGACTCCCGGTTTGAGAATACGACGGTAATTTTCATAATTCAAGACTTAGGCTTAAAAACATGGCATTAGTGGGTAAAAACTCGAAACAGCCCCGAACGGCCCCGTGGGTTGCATCAACACCTCTCACGGACCTAATGTAACTCGTAGGAACTGGCCACATAGCCCTAGGACTCCCAGTTTGAGAATACAACGATAATTTGCATATTTCTAGACTTAGGCTTAAAAACATGGCGTTAGAGGGTGAAAACTCGAAACAACCCACGAACGGCCCCGTGGGTGGCACCAACAACTCCCACAGTACCAATATAACTCTAGGAACTGACCCCACAGCCACGGGACTCCAGGTTTGAGAATATGATGACAATTTGCATATTTCTAAACTTAGGCTTAAAAACTTGGCGTTAGAGGGTGAACACTCCAAACAGCCCCCGAACGTCCCCGTGGGTGGCGCCAACACCTCCCACGGGACCATTGTAACTCGTAGGAACAGACCCGACAGCCGCGGGACTTCCGTTTTGAGAGTACGACTGTAATTTGCATATTTCTAGACTTTGGCTTAAAAACATGGCGTTAGAGGGTGAAAACTCGAAACAGCACTCGGATGGCCCCGTGGTTGGCACCATCACCTCCCACGAGACCAATGTGACTCGTAGGAACTAGCTGCGCAGCTGCGGGACTCCCAGTTTGAGAATACGATGGTAATTTGCATAATTCTAGACTTAGGCTTAAAAACATGGCGTTAGTGGGTGAAAACTCGAAACAGCCCCCGAACGGCCCTGTGGGTTGCACCAACACCTCCCACGGGACTAATGTAACTCGTAGGAACTGGTCGGGCAACCCCGGGACTCTCGGTTTGAGAATACGATGTTAATTTTCATAAATCTAGACTTTGGGATAAAAACATGGCGTTAGTGGGTGAAAACTCGAAACAGCCCCCAAATGGCCCCGTGGGTGTCACCAACACCTCTCACGGGACTCGTGTAACTCGTAGGAACTGGTCGCGCAGCCTGGGACTCCCGATTTGAGAATACAAGGATAATGTTCATATTTCTAGACTTAGGCTGAAAAATATGGCGTTAGAGGGTGAAAACCCAAAACAACCCCCGAACGGCCCGTGGGAGGCGCCAACACCTCCCACGGGACCAACGTAACTGGTAGGAAGTGAACCCGTAGCTGTGGGTCTCCCGGTTTAAGAATACGACGATAACTTGGATATTTTTAGATTAAAGCAAAACATGGCGTTAGAGGGTGAAAACTCAAAATAACCCCCGAACGTCCTCGTGGGTGGCACCAACACCTCCCACGGGACCAATGTAACTCATAGGAACTGACCCCGCATCCGCGGGACTCCCGGTTTGAGAATACGACAGTAATTTTAATATTTCTAGACTTAGGCTTAAAAACATGGCGTTAGAGGGTGAAAACTCGAAACAACCACCGAACATCCCCCTGGGTGGCACCAACACCTCCCACGGGACCAATGTAACTCGTAGGAACTGACCCGCAGCCGCGGGACTCCCGGTTTGAGAGTATGACCGTAATTTACATATTTTTGGACTTAGGCTTAAAAACATTACGTTAGAGGATGAAAACTCGTAACAACTCCCGAACGGCACCATGGGTGGCACCAACACCTACCACGGGACCAATGTAAGTCGTAGGAACTGACCCCGTAGCCGCGGGCCTCCCGGTTAGAGAATACGACGATAATTTGCATATTTCTAGACTTAAGCAAAACATGGCGTTAGTGGGTGAAAACTCGAAACAACCCTTCAACGGACTCGTGGGTGGCACCAACACCTCCCACGGGACTAATGTAACTCGTAGGAACTGACCACGCAGTCGCAGGTCTCCCGGTTTGAGAATACGTCGATAATTTTCATATTTCTAGACTAGGCTTAAAAACATGGTGTTATAGGGTGAAAACTCGAAACAGCCCCCGAACGTCCCCGTGGGTGGCACCAACACCTCCCACGGGACCAATGTAACTCGTAGGATATGACCCTGTAGCCGCGGGACTCTCGGTTTGAGAGTACGACGATAATTTGAAAAAGGCTTAAAAACATGGCGTTAGAGGGTGAAAACCCAAAATTGCCCCTGAACGTCCCCGTGGGTGGCACAAACACCTCCCATGGGACCAATGTAACTCGTAAGAACAGATCCCGCAGCCGCGGGTCTCTCGGTTTGAGAATACGACGATACTTTGCATATTTTTAGACTTAGGCTTAAAAACATGACGCTAAAGGCTGGAAACTCAAAACAGCCCCCGAACATCCCCGTGGGTGGCACCAATACCTCCCACGGGACCAATGTAACTCGTAGGAACTAGCCGTGGGACTCCCGATTTGAGAATACGACGGTAATTTGCATAATTCTAGACTTAGGCTTAAAAACATGGCATTAGTGGGTGAAAACTCGAAACAGCCCCCGAACGGCCCCGTGGGTGGCACCAACACCCCCCACGGGACTAATGTAACTCATAGGAACTGGAGGCGCAGCCCCGGGACTCCCGATTTGAGAATATAAGGATAATTTGCATATTTCAAGACTTAGGCATAAAAACATGGCGTTAGAGGGTGAAAACTCGAAACAGCACCCGAACGGCCCCGTGGGTGGCACCAACACCACCAACGGGACTAATGTAACTCGTTGGAACTAGCCGCACAACCCCGAGACTCCCGATTTGAGAATACAATGATAATTTGCATATTTCTAGACTTAGGCTTAAAAACCTGGCGTTAGAGGGTGAAAATTCGAAACATCCCCCGAACGGCCCCGTGGGTGGCATCATCACCTCCCACGAGACCAATGTGACTCATAGGAACTAGCAGCGCAGTGGCGGGACTCCCGGTTTGAGAATACGACGGTAATTTGCACAATTCTAGACTTAGGCTTAAAAAATGGCGTTAGGGGGTGAAAACTCGAAACAGCCACCGAACGGCCCCGTAGGTGGCACCAACACCTCCCACGGGATTAATGTAACTCGAAGGAACTGGTCGGCAAGCCCTGGGACTCCCGATTTGAGAATGCAATGATAATTTGCATATTTCTATACTTAGGCTTAAAAACATGGCGTTAGAGGGTGAAAATTCGAAACATCCTCCGAACGGCCCCGTGGTTGGCACCATCACCTCCCACGAGACCAATGTGACTCATACGAACTAGCCGCGTAGTGGAGGGACTCCCGGTTTGAGAATACGACGGTAATTTGCACAATTCTAGACTTAGGCTTAAAAACATGGCGTTAGGGGGTGAAAACTCGAAACATCCACCGAACGGCCCCGTGGGTGGCACTAACACCTCCCACGGGATTAATGTAACTCGTAGGAACTGGTTGGCAAGCCCCGGGACTCTCGGCTTGAGAATACGATGGTAATTTGCATAATTGTAGACTTTGGCTTAAAAACTTGGCGTTAGTGGGTGAAAACTCAAAACAACCAACGAATGGCCTCGTGGGTGGCACCAACACATCCCACGAGACTAATGTAACTCCTAGGAACTGGTCGTGTAGCCCCGGGACTCCCTATTTGAGAATATGACGATAATTTTCATATTTCTAGACTTAGGATTAAAAACATGGCGTTAGAGGTTGAAAACTCAAAATAACCCCCGAACGGCCCCCTAGGTGGCGCCAACACCTCCCACGGGACCAATGTAACTGGTAGGAACTGAACCCGCAGCCGCGGGTCTCCCGATTTGAGAATACAACTATAATTTTCAAATTTATAGATTAAAGTAAATCATGGCGTGAGAGGGTGAAAACTCGAAACAACACCCGAACGGCCCCGTGGGTGGCACCAACACCTCCCACGGGACCAATGTAACTCGTCGGAATTGACCCCGCAGATGAGGGACTCCCGATTTGAGAATACGACAGTAATTTGAATATTTTTAGAGTTAAGCTTAAATACATGGCGTTAGAGGGTGAAAACTCAAAACAGCCCCCGAACGTCCTCGTGGGTGGCACCACCACCTCCCACGGGACCAATGTAACTCGTCGGAACTGACCCTGCAGCCACGGGTCTCCTGGTTAGAGAATACAATGGTAATTTGCATATTTCTAGACTTAAGCAAAACATGGCATTAGAGGGTGAAAACTCCAAACATTCGCCGAATGTCCCCGTGGGTGGCACCAACACCTCCCACAGGACCAATGTAACTAATAGGAACTAACCCCGCAACCGCGGGACTCCCGGTTTGAGGATACGACGATAATTTGCATATTTCTAGACTTAGCCTTAAAAACATGGCGTTAGAGGGTGAAAACTCGAAACAACCCCCGAACGGCCCTATGGGTGGCACCAACACCTCCCACGGGACCAATGTAACTCGTAGGAACTGACTGCGCAGTCGCGGGTCTCCTGGTTTGAGAATACGATGGTAATTTTCATATTTATAGACTTAAGCAAAACATGGAGTTAGAGGGTGAAAACACGAAACAACCCACGAACGTCACCGTGGGTGGCACCAACGCCTCCCATGGGACCAATGTAACTCGTAAGAACTGACTCCGCAACCGCGGGACTCCCAGTTTTAGAATACGACGATAATTTGCACATTTTAAGACTTAGACTTAAAAACATGGCATTAGAGGGTGAAAACTCGAAACAACCCCTAACGTCCCCGTGGGTGGCACCAACACCAGGGACCAATGTAACTCGTAAGAACTGACCTCGCATCCGCGGGACTCCTGGTTTTAGAATATGACGGTAATTTGCAAATTTCTAAACTTAAGCAAAACATGGCGTTAGAGGATGAAAACTCAAAATAGTCCCCGAACGTCCCCATGGGTGGCACCAACACCTCCCACGGGAGCAATGTAACTCGTAGGAACTCACCCCATAGCTGTGGAACTCCCGGTTTGAGACTACGATGACAATTTGCATATTTCTAGACTTAGACTTAAAAACATGGCGTTAGAGAGGGTGAAAACTCGAAACAGCCCCCGAACGGCCCCGTGGGTGGCACCAACACCCGGGACCAATGTAACTCGTAAGAACTGACCCCGCATCCGCAGGACTCCTGGTTTGAGAATACGACGGTAATTTGCATACTTCTAGACTTGAGCAAAACATGGCCTTAGAGGCTGAAAACTCGAAACAGCCCCCGAACGTCACCGTGGGTGGCACCAACACCTCCCACGGAACCAATGTAACTCGTAGGAACTGACCACGCAGTCGCGGGACTCCCGTTTTGAGAATACAATGGTAATTTGCATATTTCTAGACATAGGCTTAAAAACATGGCGTTAGATGGTAAAAACCCAATACAGTCCCCGAACGGCCCCGTGGGTGGCGCCAACACCTCCCACGGGACCAATGTAACTCGTAGGAACTGACCGTGCAGCAACGGGTCTCTCCCGGGTCTAGAATATGATGATAATTTGCATATTTCTAGACTTAGGCTTAAAAACATGTAGTTAGAGGGTGAAAACCCAAAAGAGCCCCCAAACGTCCCTGTGGGTGGCACCAACACCTCCCACGGGACCAATGTAACTCATAGGAACAGATCCCGCAGCCGCGCATCTCTCAGTTTGAGAATAGGATGATGATTTGCATATTTCTAGACTTAGGCTTAAAAACATGGCGTTAAAGGTGAAAAACTCGAAACAACCTCCAAACGGCCCCATGGGTGGCACGATCACCTCCCAAGAGTCTAATGTGACTCGTAGGAACTAGCCGCGGGACTCCCGGTTTGAGAATACGATGGTAATTTGCATAATTATAGACTTAGGCTTAAAAACATGGCGTTAGTGGGTGAAAACTCATACATCCCCGGAACGTCCCCGTGGGTGGCACCAACACCTCCCACGAGACTAATGTAACTCTTAGGAACTGGCGGCGTAGCCCCGGGACTCTCGATTTGAGAATATAACAATAATTTGCATATTTCTAGACTTAGGCTTAAAAACATGGAGTTAGCGTGTGAAACTCGAATCAGCCCACGAACGGCCCCATGGGTGGAACCAACATCTCCCGCAGTACCAATGTAACTCGTAGGAACTGACCCCGCAGCCGCGGGACTCCAGGTTTGAGAATACGACTACAATTTGCATATTTATAGACTTAGGCTTAAAAACTCTGCGTTAGAGGGTGAAAACTCCAAACAGCCCCCGAACTTCCCCGTGGGTGGCGCCGACACCTCCCACGGGACCATTGTAACTCGTGTGAACTGACCCCGCAGCCGCGGGACTCCCGATTTTAGAGTAAGATTATAATTTTCATATTTGTAGACTTTGGCTTAAAAACAAGGCGTTAGAGAGTGAAAACTCGAAACAGCCCCTAACGGCCCCGTGGGTGGCACCATCACCTCCCACGAGACCAATGTGACTCGTAGGAACTAGCCGCGCAGTCGTGGGAATTCCGGGGTGAGAATACGACGGTAATTTGCATAATTCTAGACTTAGGCTTAAAAACACGGCGTTAGTGGGTGAAAACTCGAAACAGCCCCCGAACGGCCCCGCGGATGGCACCAACACCTCCCACGGGACCAATGTAAATCGTAGGAAGTGACCTCGCAGCCGCGGGACTCCCGGTTTTATAATACGATGATAATTTGCATAATTCTAGACTTTGCCTTAAAAACACGACGTTAGTGGGTGAAAACTCGAAACAACCCCTGAATGGCCCCGTGGGTGGCACTAACACCTCCCACGGGACTAGGGTAACTCGTCGGAACTGGCCGCGCAGCCCCGGGACTCCCGATTTGAGAATACGATGATAATTTGCATATTTCTAGACATAGGCTTAAAAACATGGCGTTAGAGGATGAAAACCAAAATCAACCCCCGAACGGTCCCGTGGGTGGCGCCAACACCTCCCACGGGACCAACGTAACTTTTAGGAACTGAACCCTCAGTCGTGGGTCTCTCGGTTTGAGAATACGACGATAATTTGCATATTTTTACATTAAAGCAAAACGTGGCGTTAGAGGGTGAGAACACGAAACAACCCCCGAACGGCCCCGTGGGTGGCAACTATACCTCCCACGGGACCAATGTAACTCGTAGGAACTAACCCCGCAGCCGCGGGACACCCGGTATGAGAATACGACAGTAATTTGAATATTTCTGGAGTTAGGCTTAAAAACATGGCGTTAGAGGGTGAAAACTAGAAACAGCCCCCGAACGTCCCCGCGGGTGGCACCAACACCTCCCACGGGACCAATGTAACTCGTAGGAACTGACCCCGCAGCCGCGGGACTCCCGGTTTGAGAATAGGATGATAATTTGCATAATTCTATACTTTGGCTTAAAAACATGGCGTTAGAGGGTGACAACCCGAAACAACCCCCGAACGGCCCCGTGGTTGGCGTCACCACCTCCCACGGGACCAACGTAACTGGTAGGAACAGACGCCGCAGCCGTGGGTCTCCCGGTTTGAGAATACGACGATAATTTGCATATTTTTAGATTAAAGCAAAACATGGCGTTAGAGGGTGAAAACTCGAAACAACCCCCGAACGGCCCCGTGGGTGGCACCAATAACTCCCCAAGGGACCAATGTAACTCGTAGGAACTGACCCTGCACCCGCGGGACTCCCGGTTTGAGAATACCACGATAATTTGCATATTTCTAGACTTAGGCTTAAAAACATGGTGTTAGAGGACGAAAACTCGAAACAACCCCCGAACGGCCCCATGGGTGGCACCAACACCTCCCACGGGACCAATGTAACTCGTTGGAACTGACCCCGCAGCCGCGGGACTCCCGATTTGAGAATACGACGGTAATTTGCATATTTCTAGACTTAGGCTTAAAAACATGGCGTTAGAGGATAAAAACTCAAAACAACCCCCGAACGGCCCCATGAGGGGCACCAACACCTCCCACGGGACCAATGTAACTCGTAGGAACTGACGCCGCAGCCGCGGGTCTCCCGGTTAGAGATTACGATGATAATTTTCATATTTCTAGACTTAAGCAAAACATGGCGTTAGTGGGTGAAAACTCGAAACAGCCCCCGAACGGCCCCGTGGGTGGCACCAACACCTCCCACGGGACCAATGTAACTCGTACGAACTGACCACGCAGTCGCGGGACTCCCGGTTTGAGAATACGATGATAATTTGTATATTTCTAGACTTAGGCATAAAAACATGGCGTTAGAGGGTGAAAACTCGAAACAGCCTCCGAACGTCCCCATGGGTGGCACCAATACCTCCCACGGGACCAATGTAACTCGTAGGATATGACCCTGCATCCGGGGGACTCCTGGTTTGAAAGTACGATGGTAATTTGCATAATTCTAGACTTAGGCTTAAAAACATGGTGTTAGGGGTGAAAACTCAAAACAGCACCCGAACGGCCCCGTGGGTGCCACCACCAACTCCCACGGGACTATGTAACTCGTAGGAACTGGCCGCGCAGCCCCGATATTTCTGGTTTGAGAATATGATGATAATTTGTATATTTCTAGACTTAGGCTAAAAAACATGGCGTTAGAAGGTGAAAACCCTAAACAACCCCCGAACGGCCCCGTGGGTGGCGCCAACACCTCCCACGGGACCAACGTAACTTTTAGGAATTGACCCCGCAACCGTGGGTCTCTTGGTTTGAGAATACGACGATAATTTGCATATTTTTAGATTAAAGCAAAACATGGCGTTAGAGGGTGAAAACTCGAAACAACCCCCGAACGGCCCCGTGGGTGGCACCAACACCTCCCTCGGGACCGATGTAACTCGTAGGAACTGACCCTGCAGTCACGGGACTCCCTGTTTAAGAATACGACAGTAATTTGAATATTTCAAGAGTTAGGCTTAAAAACATGGCGTTAGAGGGTGAAATCTCAAAACAGCCCCCGAACGTCCCCGCGAGTGGCACCAACACCTTCCACGGGACCAATGTAACTCGTAGAAACTGACCCCGCAGCCGCGGGACTCTGGTTTGATGATACGGGGATAATTTGCATAATTCTAGACTTTGGCTTAAAAACATGGCGTTAGTGGGTGAAAAATCGAAACAGACCCCGAATGGCCCCGGGGGTGGCACCAACACCTCCCACGGGACTAGCATAACTCGTAGGAACTGGCCGCGCAGCCCCGGGACTCCCGATTTGAGAATACGATGATAATTTGCCTATTTCTAGACTTAGGCTTAAAAACATGGCGTTAGAGGGTGAGAACCCAAAACAACCACTGAACGGCCCCGTGGGTGGCGCCAACACCTCCAAGGGGACCAAAGTAACTGGTAGGAACTGACCCTACAACCGTGGGTCTCCCGATATGAGAATATGACGATAATTTGCATATTTTTAGATTAAAGCAAAACATGGCGTTAGAGGGTGAAAACTCGAAACAACCCCCGAACGGTCCCATGGGTGGCACCAACACCTCCCACGGGACCAATGTAACTCGTAGGAACTGACCCCGCAGCCACGGGACTCCCGGTTTGAGAATACGACAGTAATTTGAATATCTCTAGACTTAGGATTAAAAACATGGCGTTAGAGGGTGAAAACTCGAAACAGCCCCCGAACGTCCCCGCGGGTGGCACCAACACTTCCCACGATACCAATGAAACTCATAGGAACTGACCCCCCAGCCGCGGGACTCCCGGTTTGAGAATACGACGATAATTTGCATAATTCTAGAGTTTGCCATAAAAACATGGCGTTAGTGGGTGAAAACTCGAAATAGCCCCCGAATGGCCCCGTGGGTGGCACCAACAACTACCACGGGACTAGTGAACTCGTAGGAATTGGTCGCGCTGCGTCGGGACTCCCGAATTGAGAATACGACGATAATTTGCATATTTATAGACTTAGGCTTAAAAACATGGCGTTAGAGGGTGAAAACTCGAAACAACCCCCGAACGGCCCCGTGGTTGGCACCAACACCTCCTACGGGACCAATGTAACTCGTAGGAATTTACCCCACGGCCGCGGGACTCCCGGTTTGAGAATCCAATGGTAATTTGCATATTTCTAGACTTAAGCTTAAAAACAAGACGTTAGAGGGTGAAAGCTCGAAACAGCCCCCGAACGTCCCCGTGTGTGGCACCAATACCTTCCACGGGACCAATGTAACTCGTAGGAACTGACCCCGTAGCCGCGGGACTCTCGGTTTAAGTGTACGACATTAATTTGAATATTTCTAGACATAGGCTTAAAAATAAGGCGTTAGAGGGTGAAAACTCGAAACAGTCCCCGAACATCCTCGTGGGTGGCACCAACACCTCCAACGGGACCAATGTAACTCGTAGGAACTGACCCCACAGCCGCGGGACTCCCGATTTGATAATACGATGTAGTTTTAATATTTTTAGACTTAGGCTTAAAAACATGGCGTTAGAGGTGAAAACTCGAAACAGCCCCCGAACGTCCCCGTGGGTGCCACCAACACCTCCAACGGGACCAATGTAACCCGTAGGAACTGACCCCGCAGTCGCTGGACTCCCGGTTTGAGAATTGGACAGTAATTTGCATAATTCTAGACTTCGACTTAAAAACATGGCGTTAGTGGGTGAAAGCTCGAAACAGCCCCCGAATGGCCCCGTGGGTGGCACCAACACCTCCCACGGGACTAGCGTAACTCGTTGGAACTGACCGCACAGCCCCGGGACTCCCGATTTGAGAATACGACGATAATTTGCATATTTCTAGACTTAGGCTTAAAAACATGGCGTTAGAGGGTGACAACCCAAAACAACCCCCGAACAGCCCCGTGGATTACGCTGACACCTCCCACGGGACCAAAGTAACTGGTTGGAACTGACCCTCCAGCCGTGGGTCTCCCGGTTTAAGAATACGACAATAATTTGCATATTTTTAGATTAAAGCAAAACATGGCGTTAGAGGGTGAAAACTCAAAACAACCCCCGAACGGCCCTGTGGGTAACACCGACACCTCCCACCGGACCAATGTAACTCGTAGGAACTGACCCCGCAGCCGCGGGACCCCCTGTTTGAGGATACGACAGTAATTTGAATACTTCTAGACTTAGGATTAAAAATATGGCGTTAGAGGGTGAAACTCGAAACAGCCCCCAAACGTCCCCGCGGGTGGAACCAACACCTCCCACGAGACCAATGTAACTCGTAGGAACTGAACCCGCAACCGCGGGACTCCCGGTTTGAGAATATGACGATAATTTTCATAATTCTAGACTTTGGCCTAAAAACATGGCGTTAGGGGGAAAAGACAAAACAGCCTCCGAAGGGCCCCGTGGGTGGCACCAACACCTCCCACGGGACTAGTGTAACTCGTAGGAACTAGCCGCGCTGCCCCGGGTCTCCCGATTTGATAATACGATGATAATTTGCATATTTCTAGACTTAGGCTAAAAAACATGGCGTTAGAGGGTGAAAACTCGAAACAACCCCCGAACGGCCCCGTGGTTGGCACCAACACCTCCTGCGGGACCAATGTAACTCGTGGGAATTGAGCCCGCGACCGCGGGACTCCCGGTTTGAGAATACGATGATAATTTGCATATTTCTAGACTTAGGCTTAAAAATATGGCGTTAGAGGGTGAAAACTCGAAACAACCCCCGAACGGCCCCGTGGGTGGCACCAACACCTCCCATGGGACCAATGTAACTCGTAGGAAATGACCGCGCAGCTGCGGGTCTCTCGGTTTGAGAATACGACTGTAATTTTCATATTTCTAGACTTAGTCTTAAAAACATGCCGTTAGAGGGTGAAAACTCAAACCAACCCCCGACCGTCCCCGTGGGTGGCACCAACACCTCCCACAGGACCAATGTAACTCGTAGGAACTGACCCCGCAGTCGCGAAACTCCCGGTTTGAGAATACAACGATAATTTGAATATTTCTAGACTTAGGCTTAATAACATGGCGTTAGAGGGCTAAAACTCGAAACAGCCACCGAACGTCACCGTGGGGGCACCAACACCTCCCACGAGACCAATGTAAGTCGTAGGATAAGACCCTGCAGCCGCGGGATTCCCAGTTTGAGAGTACGACGGTAATTTGCATATTTCTAGACTTAGGCTTAAAAAAATGGCGTTAGAGGGTGAAAACCCAAAACAACCCCCGAACGTCCCCGTGGGTGGCGCCAGCACCTCCCATGGGACCAATATAAATGGTAGGAACTAACCCCGCAGCCGCGGGTCTCCCGGTTTGAGAATATGACGATAATGTGCATATTTTTAGATTTAAGCAAAATATGGCGTTAGAGGGTGAAAACTCAAAACAACCCCCGAACGGCCCTGTGGTTGGCACCAACACCTCCTACGGGACCAATGTAACTCGTAGGAATTGACCCCACGGCCACGGGACTCCCGATTTGATAATACGATGTAGTTTTAATATTTTTAGACTTAGGCTTAAAAACATGGCGTTAGAGGTGAAAACTCGAAACAGCCCCCGAACGTCCCCGTGTGTGGCACCAATACCTCCCACGGGACCAATGTAACTCGCAGGAACTGACCCCGCAGCCGCGGGACTCCCGGTTTGAGTGTACGACTTTAATTTGAATATTTCTAGACTTAGGCTTAAAAATATGGCGTTATAGGGTGAAAACTCGAAAGAGCCCCCGAACGGCCCCGTGGGTGGCACCAAAACCTCCCTAGAGACCAATGTGACTCGTAGGAACTGACCCCGTAGCCGCGGGACTCCTGATTTGAGAATACGGCGATAATTTGCGTATTTCTAGACTTAAGCTTAAAAACATGGCGTTCGAGGGTGAAAACTAAAAACAACCTCCAAACGGTCTCGTGGGTAGCACCAACACATCCCACGGGACCAATGTAACTCGTAAGAACTGACACCGCAGTCGCGGGACTCCCGGTTTGAGAATACGATGATTATTTAAAAAATTTGGGACTTAGGCTTAAAAACATGGCGTTAGAGGGTGAAAACTCGAAACAGCCCCCAAACGTCCCCGTGGGTGGCACCAACACCTTCCACGGGACCAATGTAACTTGTAGGAACTGGCCCCGCAGCCACGGGACTCCCTATTTGAGATTACGACGGTAATTTGAATATTTCTAGACTTAAGTTTAAAAACATGGCGTTACAGGTCAAAACTCGAAAAAGCCCCCCGAACGTCCTCGTGGGTGGCACCAACACCTCCCACGGGACAAATGTAACTCGTAGGAACTGACCCCGCAGGCGCGGGACTCCCGGTTTGAGAATACGATGGTAATTTGAATATTTCTAGCCTTAGGCTCAAAAACATGGCGTTAGAGGTGAAAACTCGAAACAGCCCCCGTACGTCCCCATGGGTGCCACCAACACCTCCCACGGGACCAATGTAACTCGTAGGAACTGACCCCGCAGCCGCGGGACTGCCGGTTTGAGATTATAACGGTAATTTGCATATTTCTAGACTTAGGCTTAAAAACGCGGAGTTAGAGGGTGAAAACTCGAAATAACTCCAGAACGGCCACGTGGGTGGCACCAACACCTCCCACGGGACCAATGTAACTCGTAGGAACTGACCCCGCAGCCACGGGTCTCCCGGTTTGAGAATACGATGATAATTTGTATATTTATAGACTTAAGAAAAACATGGCGTTAGAGGGTGAAAGCTCCAAACAGCCCCCGAACGTCCCCGTGGGTGGCACCAACACCTCCCACAGGACCAATGTAACTCGTAGAGAGTGACCACGCAGCCGCGGGACTCCCGATTTGAGAATAAGACGATAATTTTCATATTTCTAGACTTAGGCTAAAAAACATAGCGTTAGAGGGTGAAACTCGAAACAACCCTCGAACGGCCCCGTGGGTGGCGTCAACACCTCCCACGGGACCGATGTAACTCGTAGGAACTGACCCCGCAGTCGCGGGACTTCCGGTTTGAGATTACAATGGTAATTTTCATATTTCTATACTTAGGCATAAAAATATGGCGTTAGAGGGTGAAAACTCGAAACATCCCCCTAACGGCTCCGTGGGTGCACCAACACCTCCCACGGAACCAATGTCACTCGTAAAAACTGACCACGCAGCCGCGGGACTCTCGGTTTGAGAGAAAGACAGTACTTTGCATATTTCTAGACTTAGGCTTAAAACCATGGCGTTAGAGGGTGAAAACTCGAAACAACCCCTGACCGTACCCCTGGGTGGTACCAACACCTCCCACAGGACCAATGTAACTCGTAGGAACTAACCGCACAGCCACGAAACTCCTAGTTTGAGAATACGAAGGTAACTTGAATATTTTTAGACTAAGGCTTAAAAACATGGCGTTAGAGGGTGAAAACTCGAAAAATCCCCCGAACGTTCCCGTGGGTGGCACCAATACCTCCCACGGGACCAATGTAACTCGTAGGAACTGACCCCGCAGACGCGGGACTCTCAGTTTGAGAATACGACGATAATTTGCATATTTCTAGACTTAGGCTTAAAAACATGGCGTTAGAGGGCGAAAACTCGAAACAGCCCCCTTACGGCCCCGTGGGTGGCACCAACACCTCCCACGGGACCAATGTAACACGTAGGAACTGACCCCGCAGTCGCGGGACTCCCGATTTGAGAATATGACTGCAATTTGAAAATTTCTAGACTTAGGCTTAAAAACATGGCGTTAGAGTGTGAAAACTCGAAAGATCCCCCGAACTTCCCCGTGGGTGGCACCAACACCTCCAACGGGACTAATGTTACTCGTAGGAACTGACCCCGCAGCCGCGGGACTCTCGGTTTCAGAATACGATGATAATTTGAATATTTCTATACTTAGGCTTAAAAAGATGGCGTTATAGGGTGAAAACTTGAAACAACCCCCAAACGTCCCCGTGGGTCGCACCAACACCTTCCACGGGACCAATGTAACTCGTAGGAAAAGACTCCCTGAACGTCCCCGTGGGTGGTACCAACACCTCCCATGGCACCAATGTAACTCATAGTAACTGACCTCGCAACCGCGGGACTCCCGGTTTGAGAATACGACGATAATTTGCATATTTCTAGACTTAGGCTTAAAAACATGGCGTTAGAGGGTGAAAACTCGAAACAACCCCCGAACGACCCCGTGGGTGGCTCCAACACCTCCCGTCGGACCAATGTAACTCATAGGAAATGACCGCGCAGCCATGGGTGTCTCGGTTTGAGAATACGCCTGTTATTTGCATATTTCTTGATTTAGTTTTAAAAACATGGCGTTAGAAGGTGAAAACTCGAAACAACCCCCGACCGTCCCCGTGGGTGGCACCACCACCTCCCATATGACTAATGTAACTCGTAGGAACTGATGCCGCAGTCTCGAGACTCCCGATTTGAGAATACGATGATAATTTGTATATTTATAGAACTAGGCTTAAAAACATGGCGTTACAGGGCTAAAACTCGAAACAACCCCCGAACGGCCCTGTGGGTAACACCGACACCTCCCACCGGACCAATGTAACACGTACGAACTGACCCCGCAGCCGCGGGACCCCCAGTTTGAGAATACGACAGTAATTTGAATATTTCTAGACTTAGGATTAAAAATATGGCGTTAGAGGGTGAAAACTCGAAACAGCCCCCGAACGTCCCCGCGGGTGGAACCAACACCTCTCACGAGACCTATGTAACTCGTAGGAACTGAACCCGCAACCGCGGGACTCCCGGTTTGAGAATATGACGATAATTTGCATAATTCTAGACTTTGGCCTAAAAATATGGCGTTAGGGTGAAAACACAAAACAGCCCCCGAAGGGCCCCGTGGGTGGCACCAACACCTCCCACGGGACTAGTGTAACTCGTAGGAACTAGCCGCGCTGCCCCGGGTCTCCCGATTTGATAATACGACGATAATTTGCATATTTCTAGACTTAGTCTAAAAAACATGGCGTTAGAGGGTGAAAACTCGAAACAACCCCCGAACGGCCCCGTGGTTGGCACCAACACCTCCTGCGGGACCAATGTAACTCGTGGGAATCGAGCCCGCGACCGCGGGACTCCCGGTTTGAGAATACGATGATAATTTGCATATTTCTAGACTTAGGCTTAAAAACATGGCGTTAGAGGGTAAAAACTCGAAACAACCCCCGAACGGCCCCGTGGGAGGCACCAACACCTCCCATGGGACCAAAGTAACTCGTAGGAAATGACCGCGCAGCCGCGGGTCTCTCGGTTTGAGAATAAGACTGTAATTTGCATATTTCTAGACTTAGTCTTAAAAAATGGCGTTAGAGGGTGAAAACTCAAACCAACCCCCGACCGTCCCCGTGGGTGGCACCAACACCTCCCACAGGACCAATGTAACTCGTAGGAACTGACCCCGCAATCGCGAGACTCCCGGTTTGAGAATACGACGATAATTTGAATATTTCTAGACTTAGGCTTAAAAACATGGCATTAGAGGGCTAAAACTCGAAACAGCCCCCGAACGTCCCCGTGAGTGGCACCAACACCTTCCACGGGACCAATGTAACTTGTAGGAACTGGCCCCGCAGCCGCGGGACTCCCTATTTAAGAATACGACAGTAATTTGAATATTTCTAGACTTAAGTTTAAAAACATGGCGTTAGAGGTGAAAACTCGAAACAACCCCCGAACGTCCTCGTGGGTGGCACCAACACCTCCCACGGGACAAATGTAACTCGTAGGAACTGACCCCGCAGCCGTGAGACTCCCAGTTTGAGAATACGACGGTAATTTGAATATTTCTAGACTTAGGCTCAAAAACATGGCGTTGGAGGTGAAAACTCGAAACAGCCCCCGAACGTCCCCATGGGTGCCACCAACAACTCCCACGGGACCAATATAACTCGTAGGAACTGACCCCTTAGCCGCGGGACTGCCGGTTTGAGATTATAACGGTAATTTGCATATTTCGAGACTTAGGCTTAAAAACGCGGCGTTAGAGGGTGAAAACTAGAAATAACTCCAGAACGGCCACGTGGGTGGCACCAACACCTCCCACGGGACCAATGTAACTCGTAGGAACTGACCCCGCAGCCACGGGTCTCCCGGTTTGAGAATATGATGATAATTTGTATATTTCGAGACTTAAGAAAAACATGGCGTTAGAGGGTGAAAGCTCCAAACAGCCCCCGAACGTCCCCGTGGGTGGCACCAACACCTCCCACAGGACCAATGTAACTCGTAGAAAGTGACCACGCAGCCGCGGGACTCCTGATTTGAGAATACGACGATAATTTTCATATTTCTAGACTTAGGCTTAAAAACATAGCGTTAGAGGGTGAAACTCGAAACAACCCCCGAACGGCCCCGTGGGTGGCATCAACACCTCCCACGGGACCAATGTAACTCTGAGGAACTGACCCCGCAGCCGCGGGACTTTCGGTTTGAGATTACAATGGTAATTTGCATAATTCTAGACTTAGGCGTTAGAGGGTGAAAACTCGAAACAGCCCCCTAACGGCCCCGTGGGTGCACCAACACCTCCCACGGAACCAATGTCACTCGTAAAAATTGACCACGCAGCCGCGGGACTCTCGGTTTGAGAGAAAGACAGTACTTTGCATATTTCTAGACTTAGGCTTAAAAACATGGCGTTAGAGGGTGAAAACACGAAACAACCCAAGAACGGCCACGTGGGTGGCACCAACACCTCCCACGGGACCAATGTACTCATAGGAACTGACCCCACAGCCACGGGTCTCCCGGTTTGAGAATACGATGATAATTTATATATTTCTAGACTTAAGAAAAACATGGCATTAGTGGGTGAAAACTCAAAACAGCCCCCGAACGGCCCCGTGGGTGGCACCAACACCTCCCACGGGACTAATGTAACTCATAGGAACTGGCCGGGCAGCCCCGGGACTCCCGATTTGAGAATATAACGATAATTTGCATATTTCTAGACTTAGGCTTAAAAACATGGCGTTAGAGGGTGAAAACTCGAAACAGCCCTCGAACGGCCCCGTGGGTGGCACCAACACCTCCCACGGGACTAATGTAACTCGTAGGAACTGGCCGCACAACCCCGAGACTCCCGATTTGAGAATACAATGATAATTTGCATATTTCTAGACTTAGGCTTAAAAACATGGCATTAGAGGGTGAAAACTCGAAACAGCCCCGGAACGTCCCCGTGGGTGGCACCAACACCTCCCACGGGACCATTGTAACTCATAGAAACTGACCCCGCAGCAGAGGGGCTCCCGGTTTGAGATTACGACTGTAATTTGCATATTTCTAGACTTAGGATTAAAAACATGGCGTTAGAGGCTGACAACTCAAAACAACCCTCGAACGGCCCCCTCGGTGGCGCCAACACCTCCCACGGGACCAATGTAACTGGTAGGAACTGAACCCGCAGCCACGGGTCTCCCGATTTGAGAATACGACTATAATTTGCAAATTTTTAGATTAAAGCAAAACATGGCATGAGAGGGTGAAAACTCGAAACAACCCCCGAACGTCACCGTGAGTGGCACCAACACGTCCCACGGGACCGATGTAACTCGTACGAACTGACCCCGTAGCCGCGGGACTCCCGGTTCTAGAATACGATAGTAATTTGAATATTTCTAGACTTAGGCTTAAAAACATGGCGTTAGAGGGCGAAATCTCGAAACAGCCCCCGAACGTCCCCGCGGGTGGCACCAACCCCTTCCACGGGACCAATGTAACTCATAGGAACTGACGCCGCAGCCGCGGGACTCCCAGTTTGAGAGTACGGGGATAATTTGCATAATTCTAAACTTTGGCTTAAAAACATAGCGTTAGTGGGTGAAAACTCGAAACAGCCCCCGAATGGCCCCGGGGGTGGCACTAACACCTCCCACGGGACTAGCATAACTCGTAGGAACTGGCCGCGCAGCCCCGGGACTCTCGATTTGAGAATACGATGATAATTTGCATATTTCTAAACGTAGGCCTAAAAACATGGCGTTAGAGGGTGAGAACCCAAAACAACCATCGAACGGCCCCGTGGGTGGCGCTAACACCTCCCACGGGACCAACGTAACTGGTAGGAACTGACCCTACAACCGTGGGTCTCCCGATTTGAGAATACGACGATAATTTGCATATTTTTAGATTAAAGCAAAACATGGCGTTAGAGGGTGAAAACTCGAAACAACCCCCGAACGGCCCCATGGGTGGCACCAACACCTCCAACGGGACCAATGTAACTCGTAGGAACTGACCCCACAGCCACGGGACTCCCGGTTTGAGAATACGACACTAATTTCAATATTTCGAAACTTAGGATTAAAAACATGGCATTAGAGGGTGAAAACTCGAAACAGCCCACGAACGTCCCCGCGGGTGGCACCAACACCTCCCACGAGACCAATGTAACTCATAGGAACTGACCCCCCAGCCGCGGGACTCCCACTTTGAGAATACGACGATAATTTGCATAATTCTAGAGTTTGCCTTAAAAACATGGCGTTAGTGGGTGAAAACTCGAAATAGCCCCCGAATGGCCCCGTGGGTGGCACCTACACCTACCACGGGACTAGTGTAACTCGTAGGAACTGGTCGCGCAGCCCCGGGACTCTCGAATTAAGAATACGACGATAATTTGCATATTTATAGACTTAGGCTTAAAAACATGGCGTTAGAGGGTGAAAACTCGAAACAACCACCGAACGGCCCCGTGGGTGGCACCAACACCTTCCACGTGACCAATGTAACTCGTAGGAACTGACTCCACAGCCGCGGGACTCCCTATTTGAGAATACAACGATAATTTGAATATTTCTAGACTTAAGTTTAAAAACATGGCGTTAGAGTTGAAAACTCGAAACTGCCCCCCAACGTCCCCATGGGTGCCACCAACACCTCCCACGGGACCAATGTAACTCGTAGGAACCGACCCCGCAGTAGCAGGACTGCCGGTTTTAGATTACAACGGTAATTTGCATATTTCAAGACTTAGGCTTAAAAACATGGCGTTAGAGGGTGAAAACTCGAAATAACTCCCGAACGGCCACGTGGGTGGAACTAACACCTCCCACGGGACCAATGTAACTCGTAGGAACTGACCCCACAGCCACTGATCTCCCAGTTTGAGAAAACGATGGTAATTTGCATATTTCTAGACTTAAGCAAAACATGGCGTTAGAGGGTGAAAGCTCCAAACAGCCCCCGAACGTCCCCGTGGGTGGCACCAACACCTCCCACAGGAACAATGTAACTCGTAGGAAATGACCACGCAGCCGCGGGACTCCCTGTTTGAGAATACGACGATAATTTGTATATTTCTAGACTTAGGCTTAAAAACATGGCGTTGGAGGGTGAAACTCGAAACAACCCCCGAACGGCCCCATGGGTGGCATCATAACCTCTCACGGGACCAATCTAACTCGTAGGAACTGACCCCGCAGCCGCGAGACTCCCGGTTTGAGAGTAAGATAGTAATTTTCATATTTCTAGACTTAGGCATAAAAACATGGCGTTAGAGGGTGAAACCTCGAAACAACCCCTGACCTCGAAACGTCCCCGTGGGTGGCACCAACACTTCTCACGGGACCAATGTAACTCGTACGAACGGACCTCGCAGCCGCAGGACTCCCGGTTTGAGAATACGATGATAATTTGTATATTTTTAGACTTAGGCTTAAAAACATAGCGTTAGAGGGTGAAAACTCGAAACAGCCCCTAACGGCCCCGTGGGTGCACCAACACCTCCCACGGGACCAATGTCACTCGTAAAAACTGACCACGCAGCCGCGGGACTCCCGGTTTGACAGTAAGATAGTAATTTGCATATTTCTAGACTTAGGCATAAAAACATGGCGTTAGAGGGTGAAACCTCGAAACAACCCCTGACCGTACCCGTGGGTGGTACCAACACCTCCCACGGGACCAATGTAACTCGTAGGAACTAACCGCACAACCGCGAGACTCCCAGTTTGAGAATACGATGATAATTTGCATATTTATTGACTATAGCTTAAAAACATGGCGTTAGAGGGTGAAAACTTGAAACATCCCCCAAACGTCCCCATGGGTGGCACCAATACCTCACACGGGACCAATGTAACTCGTAGGAACTGACCCCGCAGTCGCGGGACTCCGAATTTGAGAATACGACGATAATTTGCATATTTCTAGACTTAGGCTTAAAAACATGGCGTTAGAGGGTTAAAACTCAAAACAGCCCCTGAACGGCCCCGTGGGTGGCATCAACACCTCCCACGGGACCAATGTAACTCTTAGGAACTGACCCCGTAGTCGCGGGACTCCCGGTTCGAGAATACGACTGTAATTTAAAAATTTCTAGACTTAGCCTTAAAAACATGGCGTTAGAGAGTGAAAACCTGAAAGAGCCCCCGAACGTCCCCGTGGGTGGAACCAACACCTCCCACGAAACCAATGTAACTCGTAGGAACTGACCCCACAACCGCGGGACTCTCGGTTTGATAATACGACGATAATTTGAATATTTCTATACTTAGGCATAAAAACATGGCATTATAGGGTAAAAAATTGAAACAGCCCTCGAACGTCCCCGTGGGTCGCACCAACACCTTCCACGGGACCAATGTAACTCGTAGGAATAGACTCCCTGAACGTCCACGTAGGTGGAACTAACACCTCCCACGGGACCAATGTAACTCATAGGAACTGACCCTGCAACCGTGGGACTCCCGGTTTGAGAATACGACGATAATTTCCATATTTCTAGACTTAAGCTTAAAAATATGGCGTTCGAGGGTGAAAACTCGAAACAACCCCCGAACGGCCCCATGGGTGGCACCAACACCTCCCATGGGACCAATGTAACTCGTAGGAAATGACTGCGCAGTCGCGGGTCTCTCGGTTTGAGAATACGACTGTAATTGGCATATTTCTAGACTTAGCCTTAAAAACATGGCGTTAGAGGGTGAAAACTCGAAACAACCCCCGAACGGCCCCATGGGTGGCACCAACACCTCCAACGGGACCAATGTAACTCGTAGGAACTGACCCCACAGCCACGGGACTCCCGGTTTGAGAATACGACACTAATTTCAATATTTCGAAACTTAGGATTAAAAACATGGCGTTAGGGGGTGAAAACTCGAAACAGCCCCGTGGGTGTTCCAACACATCCCACGAGACCAATATCACTCGTAAAAACTGACCACGCAGCCGCAGGTCTCCTGGTTTGAGAGTACGACTGTAATTTGCATATTTCAAGACTTATGCTTAAAAACATGGCGTTAGAGGGTGAAAACTCGAAACAACCCCCGACCGTCCCCGTGGGTGGTAGCAACACCTCGCACGGGACCAATGTAACTCGTAGGAACTAATCGCACAGCCGCGAGACTCCAGGTTGGAGAATACGATGATAATTTGCATATTTCTAGACTTAGGCTTAAAAACATGGCGTTAGTGGGTGAAAACTCGAAATAGCCCCCGAATGGCCCCGTGGGTGGCACCAACACCTCCCATGGGACCAATGTAACTCGTAGGAAATGACTGCGCAGCCGCGGGTCTCTCGGTTTGAGAATACGACTGTAATTGGCATATTTCTAGACTTAGCCTTAAAAACATGGCGTTAGAGGGTGAAAACTCGAAACAACCTCCGACCGTCCCCGTGGGTGGCACCAACACCTCCCACAGGACCAATGTGATTCGTAGGAACTGACCCCGCAGTCGCGAGACTCCCGGTTTGAGAATACGACGATAATTTGAATATTTCTAGACTTAGGCTTAAAAACATGGCGTTAGAGGGCTAAAACTCGAAACAGCCGCCGAACGTCACCGTGGGGGGCACCAACACCTCCCACGGGACCAATGTAAGTCGTAATATAAGACCCTGCAGCAGCGGGACTCCCAGTTTGAGAGCACGACGCTAATTTGCATATTTCTAGACTTAGGCTTAAAAACATGGCGTTAGAGGGTGAAAACCCAAAACAACCCCGAAACGTCCCTGTGGGTGGCGCCAACACCTCCCACGGGACCAATATAAATGGTAGGAACTGACCCCGCAGCCGCGGGTCTCCCGGTTAGTGAATACGACGATAATGTGCATATTTTTAGATTTAAGCAAAATATGGCGTTAGAGGATGAAAACTCGAAACAACCCCCGAACGGCCCCGTGGGTGGCACCAACACCTCCCACGGGACCAATGTAACTCGTAGGAACTGACCCCGCGGCCACGGGACTCCCGGTTTGAATGTACGACTTTAATTTGCATATTTCTAGGCTTAGGCTTAAAAATATGGCGTTATAGGGTGAAAACTCGAAACAGCCCCCGAACGGCCCCGTGGGTGGCACCAACACCTCCCACGGGACTAATGTAACACGTAGGAACTGACCCCGCAGTCGCGGGACTCCCGGTTTGAGAATACGACTGCAATTTGAAAATTTCTAGACTTAGGCTTAAAAACATGGCGTTAGAGGGTGAAAACTTGAAAGAGCCCCCGAACGTCCCCGTGGGTGGCACGAACACCTCCCACGGGACCAATGTAACTCGTAGGAACTGACCCCGCAGCCGCGGGACTCTCGATTTGAGAATACGGCGAGAATTTGAATATTTCTATACTTAGGCATAAAAATATGGCATCATAGGGTGAAAACTTGAAACAGCCCCCGAACGTCCCCGTGGGTCGCACCAACACCTCCCACGGGACCAATGTAACTCGTAGGAAAAGACTCCCTGAAAGTCCCCGTGGGTGGTACCAACACCTCCCATGGCACCAATGTAACTCATAGGAACTGACCCCGCAACCGCGGGACTCCCGGTTTGAGAATACGACGATAATTTGCATATTTTTAGACTTAGGCTTAAAAACATGGCGTTAGAGGGTGAAAACTCGAAACAACCCCCGAACGGCCCCGCGGGTGGCACCAACACCTCCCGTGGGACCAATGTAACTCATAGGAAATGACCGCGCAGCCGCGGGTCTCTCCGTTTGAGAATATGCCTATAATTTGCATATTTCTAGACTTAGTCTTAAAAACATGGCGTTAGAGGGTGAAAACTCGAAACAACCCCCGACCGTCCCCGTGGGTGGCACCAACACCTCCCACAGGACTAATGTAACTCGTAGGAACTGACCCCGCAGTCGCGAGACTCCCGGTTTGAGAATACGACGATAATTTGTATATTTCTAGACTTAGGCTTAAAAACATGGCGTTAGAGGGCTAAAACTCGAAACAGCCGCCGAACGTCACCGTTGGGGTCACCAACACCTCCCACGGGACCAATGTAAGTCGTAGGATAAGACCCAGCAGCCGCGGGACTCCCGGTTTGAGAGTACGATGGTAATTTTCATATTTCTAGACTTTGTCTTAAAAACATGGCGTTAGAGGGTGAAAACCCAAAACAACCCCCGAACGTCCCCGTGGGTGGCGCCAACACCTCCCACGGGACCAATATAAATGGTAGGAACTGACCCCGCAGCCCCAGGTCTCCCGGTTTGAGAATACGACGATAATTTGCATATTTTTAGATTTATGCAAAACATGGCGTTAGAGGATGAAAACTCAGAACAACACCCGAACGGCCCTGTGGTTGGCACCAACACCTCCTACGGGACCAATGTAACTCGTAGGAATTGACCCCGTGGCCGCGGGACTCCCGGTTTGAGAATACAACGATAATTTGCTTATTTCTAGACTTAGGCTTAAAAACATGGCGTTAGAGGGTGAAAACTCGAAACAGCCCCTGAACGTCCCCGTGTATGGCACCAATACCTCCCACGGGACCAATGTAACTCGTAGGAACTGATCCCGCTGCCGCGGGACTCCCGGTTTAAATGTACGACTTTAATTGGCATATTTCTAGACTTAGGATTAAAAATATGGCGTTATAGGGTGAAAACTCGAAAGAGTCCCCGAACAGCCCCGTGGGTGGCACCAAAACCTCCCAGGAGACCAATGTGACTCGTAGGAACAGACCCCGTAGCCGCGAGACTCCCGATTTGAGAATACGACGATAATTTAAATATTTCTAGACTTAGGCTTAAAAACATGGCGTTAGAGGGTGAAAACTCGAAACAACCTCCGAATGGTCTCGTGGGTTGCACCAAAACCACCCACGGGACCAATGTAACTCATAAGAACTGACCCCGCAGCCGCGGGACTCTCGGTTTGAGAATACGACGATTGTTTAAAAATTTCTAGACTTAGGCTTAAAAACATGGCGTAAGAGGGTAAAAACTCGAAACAGCCCCCGAACGTCCCCGTGGGTGGCACCAACACCTTCCACGGGACCAATGTAACTCGTAGGAACTGACCCCGCAGTCGCGGGACTCCCTATTTGAGAATAAGACGGTAATTGGAATATTTCTAGACTTAAGTTTAAAAACATGGCATTAGAGAGTGAATACTCAAAACATCCCCGAACGTCCCCGTGGGTGGCACCAACACCTCCCACGGGACTAATGTAACACGTAGGAACTGACCCCCAAGCCGCGGGACTCCCGGTTTGAGACTACGATGATAATTTGCATATTTCATGACTTAGGCTTAATAAAAACATGGCGTTAGAGGGTGAAAACTTGAAACAACCCCCGAACGGCCCCGTGGGTGGCACCAACACCTTCCACGGGACCAATATAAGTCATAGGAACTGACCACTCAGCCGCGGGTCTCCCGGTTTGAGAAGACGACTGTAATTTGGATATTTCTAGACTTAAGCAAAATATGGTTCTAGAGGGTGAAAACTCGAAACGGCCCCCGAACGTCCCCGTGGGTGGCACCAACACTTCCCACGGGACCAATGTAACTCGTAGAAACTGACCCCGCAGCCGCGAGACTCCCGGTTTGAGAATACGATGATAATTTGCATATTTCTAGACTTAGGCTTAAAAACATAGCGTTAGAGGGTGAAAACTCGAAACAGCCCCCTAAGGGCCCCATGGGTGCACCAACACCTGCCACGGAACCAATGTCACTCGTAAAAACTGACCACGCAGCCGCGGGACTCCCGATTTGAGAGTAAGATAGTAATTTGCATATTTCTAGACTTAGGCTTAAAAACATGGCGTTAGAGGGTGAGACCTCGAAATAACCCCTCACCGTACCCGTGGGTGGTACCAACACCTCCCACGGAACCAGTGTAACTCGTAGGAACTAACCGCTCAGCCGCCAGACTCCCAGTTTGAGAATACGACCGTAATTTGCATATTTCTTGACTAAGGCTTAAAAACATGGCGTTAGAGGGTGAAAACTCGAAACATCCCCCGAACGTCCCCGTGGGTGGAACCAATACCTCACACGGGACCAATGTAACTCGTAGGAACTGACCCCGCAGCCGCAGGACTCCCGATTTGAGAATATGATGATAATTTGTATATTTCTAGACTTAGGCTTAAAAACATGGCGTTGGAGGGTGAAAACTCGAAACAGCACCCGAACGGCCCCGTGGGTGGCACCAACACCTCCCACGGGACCAATGTAACTCGTAGGAACTGACCCCGCAGTCGCGGGACTTTCGGTTTGAGAATACGACTGTAATTTTAAAATTTCTAGACTTAGCCTTAAAAACATGGCGTTAGAGGGTGAAAACCTGAAAGAGCCCCCGAACGTCCCCGTGGGTGGCACCAACACCTCCCACGGGACCAATGTAACTCGTAGGAACTGACCCCGTAGCCGCGGGACTCCCGGTTTGAGAATACAATGATAATTTGCTTATTTCTAGACTTAGGTTTAAAAACATGGCGTTAGAGGGTGAAAACTCAAAACAGCCCCTGAACGTCCCCGTGTATGGCACCAATACCTCCCACGGAACCAATGTAACTCGTAGGAAGTGACCCCGCAGTCGCGGGGCTCCCGGTTTGAGTGTACGACTTTAATTTGCATATTTCTAGACTTAGGCTTAAAAATATGGCGTTATGGGGTGAAAACTCGAAAGAGCCCCCGAACGGCCCCATGGGTGGCTCCAAAACCTCCCAGGAGACCAATGTGATTCGTAGGAACTGACCCCGTAGCCGTGAGACTGCCGATTTGAGAATACGATGATAATTTACATATTTCTAGACTTAGGCTTAAAAACATGGCGTTAGAGGGTGAAAACTCGAAACAACCTCCGAACGGTCTCGTGGCTTGCACCAAAACCTCCCACGGGACCAATGTAACACGTAAGAACTAACCCCCGCGGGACTCACGGTTTGAGAATACGACGATTATATTAAAATTTCGAGACTTAGGATTAAAAGCATGGCGTTGAGGGTGAAAACTCGAAACTGCCCCCGAACGTCCCCTTAGGTGGCACCAACACCTTCCACATGACCAATGTAACTCGTAGGAACTGACCCCGCAGCCGCGGGACTCCCTATTGGAGAATACGACAAGAATTTGAATATTTCTAGACTTAAGTTAAAAAACATGGCGTTAGAGGTGTAAACTCGAAACAGCCCCCGAACATCCTCGTAGGTGGCACCAACACCTCCCACGTGACCAATGTAACTCGTAGGAGCTGACCCCGGAGCCGCGGGACTCTCGGATTGAGAATACGATAGTAATTTGAATATTTCTAGACTTAGGCTTAAAAACATGGCGTTAGAGGTGAAAACTCAAAACAGCCCCCCAACGTCCCCATGGGTGCCACCAACAACTCCCACGGGACCAATGAAACTCGTAGGAACTGACCCCGCAGTCGCGGGACTGCCGGTTTGAGATTACAACGGTAATTTTCATATTTTTAGACTTAGGCTTAAAAACATGGCGTTAGAGGGTGAAAACTCAAAATAACTCCCGAATGGCCACGTGGGTGGCAGCAACACCTCCCACGGGACCAATGTAACTCGTAGGAACTGACCCCACAGTCACGGGTCTCCCGGTTTGAGAAAACGATGGTAATTTGCATATTTCTAGACATAAGCAAAATAAGGCGATAGAGGGTGAAAGCTCCAAACATCCCCCGAACGTCCCCGTGGGTGGCACCAACATTTCCCACAGGACCAATATAACTCGTAGGAAGTGACCACGCAGCCGGGGGACTCCCGGTTTGAGAATACGACGATAATTTGTATATTTCTAGACTTAGGCTTAAAAACATGGCGTTGGAGGGTGAAACTCGAAACAACCCCCGAAAGGCCCCGTGGGTGGCATCATAACCTCCCACGGGACCAATCTTACTCGTAGGTACTGACCCCGCAGCCGCGGGACTGCCGGTTTGAGATTACAACGGTAATTTGCATATTTCTAGACTTAGGCTTAAATACATGGCGTTAGACGGTGAAAACTCGAAATAACTCCTGAACGGCCACGTGGGTGGCACCAACACCTCCCATGGGTCCAATGTAACTCATAGGAACTGATCGCGTAGCCGCGGGTCTCCCTGTTTGAGAATATGACTGTAATTTTCATATTCCTAGACTTAAGCAAAACATGGCGTTAGAGGGTGAAAACTCGAAACAGCCCCCGAACGTCCCCGTGGGTGGCACCAACACTTCTCACGGGACCAATGTAACTTGTAGGAACGGACCTCGCAGCCGCAGGACTCCCGGCTTGAGAATACGATGATAATTTGTATATTTTTAGACTTAGGCTTAAAAACAGAGCGTTAGAGGGTGAAAACTCGAAACAGCCCCCTAACGTCCCCGTGGGTGCACCAACATCTCCCACGGGACCAATGTCACTCGTAAAAATGGACCACGCAGCCGCGGGACTCCTGATTTGAGAGTAAGACAGTAATTTGCATATTTCTAGACTTAGGCTTAAAAACATGGCGTTAGAGGGTGAAACCTCGAAACAACCCCTGACCGTACCCGTGGGTGGTACCAACACCTCCCACGGGACCAATGTAACTCGTAGGAACTAACCGCACAACCGCGAGACTCCCAATTTGAGAATACGACGATAATTTGCATATTTCTTGACTAAGGCTTAAAAACCTGGCGTTAGAGGGTGAAAACCCGAAACATCCCCCGAACGTCCCCGTGGGTGGCACCACTACCTCACACGGGACCAATGTAACTCGTAGGAACTGACCCCGCAGTCGCGGGACTCCCGATTTGAGAATACGACGGTAATTTGCATATTTCTAGACTTAGGCTTAAAAACATGGCGTTAGAGGGGGAACACTCGAAACAGCCCCCGAACGGTACCGTGGGTGGCACCAACACCTCCCACGGGACCAATGTAACTCATAGGAACTGACCCCGCAGTCGCGGGACTCCCGGTTTGAGAATACGACTGTAATTTGAAAATTTCTAGACTTAGCCTTAAAAACATGGCGTTAGAGGGCAAAAACCTAAAAGTGCCCCCAAACGTCCCCGTGGGTGGCACCAACACCTCCCACGAGACCAATGTAACTCGTAGGAACTGACCCCGCAACCGCGGGACTCCCGGTTTGAGATTACGACGATAATTTGAATATTTCTATACTTAGGCTTAAAAACATGGCGTTATAGGGTGAAAACTTGAAACAGCCCCCCGAACGTCCCCGTGGGTCGCACCAACACCTCCCACGGGACTAATGTAACTCGTAGGAAAAGACTCCCAGAACGTCCCCGTAGGTGAAAACAACCACCTCCCCCGGGACCAACGTAACTCAAAGGAACTGACCCTGCAACCGCGGGACTCCCGGTTTGAGAATACGATGATAATTTGAATATTTCTAGACTTAGGCTTAAAAACATGGCGTTAGAGGGTGAAAACTCGAAAAAAAAAACCGAACGGCCCCGTGGGTGGCACCAACACCTTCCATGGGACCAATGTAACTCGTAGGAAATGACCGCGCAGCCGCGGGTCTCTAGGTTTGAGAATACGACGATAATGTACATATTTTTAGATTTCAGCAAAATATGGCGTTAGAGGGTGAAAACTCAAAACAACCCCCGAACGGCCCTGTGGTTGGCACCAACACCTCCTACGGGACCAATGTAACTCGTAAGAATTGACCCCACGGTCGCGAGACTCCCGGTTTGAGAATACGACAATAATTTGAATATTTCTAGACTTGGGCTTAAAAACATGGCGTTAGAGGGCTAAAAATCGAAACAGCCGTCGAACGTCACCGTGGGGGGCACCAATACCTCCCACGGGACCAATGTAAGTTGTAGGATAAGACTCTGTAGCCGCGGGACTCCCAGTTTGAGAGCACGATGGTAATTTGCATATTTCTAGACTTAGGCTTAAAAACATGGCGTTAGAGGGTGAAAACCCAAAACAACCCCCGAACGTCCCCGTGGGTGGCGCCAACCCCTCCCACGGGACCAATATAAATGGTAGGAACTGACCCCGCATCCGCGGGTCTCCCTGTTTGAGAATACGACGATAATGTGCATATTTTCAGATTTAAACAAAATATGGCGTTAGAGGGCGAAAACTCAAAACAACCCCCGAACGGCCCTGTGGTTGGCACCAACACCTCCTACGGGACCAATGTAACTCGTAAGAATTGACCCCACGGCCGCGGGACTCCCGATTTGAGAATACAACGATAATTTGCATATTTCTAGACTTAGGCCTAAAAGCATGGCGTTAGAGGGTCAAAACTCGAAACAGCCCCCAAACGTCCCCGTGTGTGGCACCAATACCTCCCACGGGACCAATGTAACTCGTAGGAACTCACCCCGCAGTCGCGGGACTCCCGGTTTGAGTGTACAACTTTAATTTGCATATTTCTAGACTTAGGCTTAAAAATATGGCGTTATAGGGTGAAAATTCGAAAGAGCCCCCGAACGGCCCCGTGGGTGGCATCAACACCTCCCACGGGACCAATGTAACACGTAGGAACTGCCCCCGCTGTCGTGGGACTCCCGGTTTGAGAATCGACTGAAATTTGAAAATTTCAAGACTTAGGCTTAAAAACATGGCGTTAGAGTGTGAAAACTCGAAAAAGCCCCCGAACGTCCCCGTGGGTGGCACCAACACCTCCCACGGGACCAATGTAACTCGTAGGAACTGACCCCGCAGCCGCGGGACTCTCGATTTGAGAATACGACGATAATTTGAATATTTCTATACTTAGGCTTAAAAACATGGCGTTATACGGTGAAAACTTGAAACAGCCCCCGAACGTCCCCGTGGGTCGCACCAACACCTCCAACGGGACCAATGTAACTCGTAGTGAAAGACTCCCTGAAACTCTCCGTGGGTGGTACCAACACCTCCCACGGAACCAATGTAACTCATAGGAACTGACCCCGCAACCGCGGGACTCCCGGTTTGAGAATACGATGATAATTTGCATATTTCTAGACTTAGGCATAAAAACATGGCGTTAGAGGGTGAAAACTCGAAACAACCCCCGAACGGCCCCGTGGGTGGCACCAACACCTCCCGTGGGACCAATGTAACTCATAGGAAATGACCGCGCAGCCGCGGGTCTCTCGGTTTGAGAATATGCCTGTAATTTGCATATTTCTAGACTTAGTCTTAGGAACATGGGGTTAGAGGGTGAAAACTCGAAACAACCCTCGACCGTCCCCGTGGGTGGCACCAACACCTCCCACAGGACTAATGTAACTCGTAGGAACTGACCCCGCAGTCGCGAGACTCCCGGTTTGAGAATACGACGATAATTTGTATATTTCTAGACTTAGGCTTAAAAACTTGGCGTTAGAGGGCCAAAACTCGAAACAGCTGCCGAACGTCACCGTAGGGGGCACCAACACCTCCCACGGGACCAATGTAAGTCGTAGGATAAGACCCTGCAGCCGCGGGACTCCCGGTTTGAGAGTACGACGGTAATTTGTATATTTCTAGACTTAGTCTTAAAAATATGGCGTTAGAGGGTGAAAACCCAAAACAACCCCCGAACGTCCCCGTGGGTGGTGTCAACACCTCCCACGGGACCAATATAAATGGTAGGAACTGACCCCGTAGCCACGGGTCTCCCGGTTTGAGAATACGACGATAATTTACATATTTTTAGATTTAAGCAAAACACGGCGTTAGAGGGTGAAAACTCAAAACAACCCCCGAACGGCCCTGTGGTTGGCACTAACACCTCCTACGGGACTAATGTAACTCGTAGGAATTAACCCCACGTCCGCGGGACTCCCTGTTTGAGAATACAATGATAATTTGCATATTTCTAGACTTAGGCTTAAAAACATGGCGTTAGAGGGTAAAAGCTCAAAACAGCCCCCGAACGTCCCCGTGTGTGGCACCAATACCTCCCACGGGAACAATGTAACTCGTAGGAACTGACCCCGTAGCCGCGGGACTCCCGATTTAAGTGTACGACGTTAATTTTCATATTTCTAGACTTAGGCTTAAAAATATGGCGTTATAGGGTGAAAACTCGAAAGAGCCCCCAAACGGCCCCGTGGGTGGCACCAAAACCTCCCATTAGACCAATGTGATTCGTAGGAACTGACCCCGCAGCCGCGGGACTCCCGATTTAAGAATACGACGATAATTTTCATATTTCTAGACTTAGGCTTAAAAATATGGCGTTAGAGGATGAAAACTCGAAACAACCTCGAAACGGTCCCGTGGGTGGCACCAACACCTCCCACGGGACCAATATAACTCGTAAGAACTGACACCACATCCACAGGACTCCCGGTTTGAGAATACGATGGTTATTTTAAAATTTCTAGACTTGGCTTAAAAACATGGCGTTAGAGGGTGAAAACTCAAAACAGCCCCGAACGACCCCGTGGGTGGCACCAACACCTTCCACAGGACCAAAGTAACTCATAGAAACTGACCCCGCAGTCGCGGGACTCCCTGTTTGAGAATACGATGGTAATTTAAATATTTCTAGACTTAGGTTTAAAAACATGGCGTTAGAGGTGAAAACTCGAAACAGCCCCCGAACGGCCCTGTGGGTGCCACCAACACCTCCCACGGGACCAATGTAACTCGTAGGAACTGACCCCGCAGCCGCGGGACTGCCGGTTTGATATTACAATGGTAATTTACATATTTGTAGTCTTAGGCTTAAAAACATGGCGTTAGAGGGTGAAAACTCAAAATAACTCCCGAACAGCCACGTGGGTGGCACCAACACCTCCCACGGGACCAATATAACTCGTAGGAACTGACCCCGTAGCCGCGGGTCTCTCGGTTTGAGAATACGATGGTAATTTTCATATTTCTAGACTTAAGCAAAACATGGCGTTAGAGGGTGAAAGCTCCAATACCTCCCACGGGACCAATGTAACTCGTAGGAAGTGACAACGTAGCCGCGGGACTCCCGGTTTGAGAATACGATGATAATTTGCTTATTTCAAGACTTAGGCTTAAAAACATGGCGTTAGAGGGTGAAAAATCGAAACAACCCCCGAATGGCCCCGTGGGTGGAACCAAAACCTCCCACGGGACCAATGTAACTCATATGAACTGACCGCGCAGCCGCGGGTCTCCCGATTTGAGAATACGACGAGAATTTGGATATTTTTAGACTTAGTCTTAAAAACATGGCGTTAGAGGGTGAAACTCGAAACAGCCCCCGATATCCCCGTAGGTGGCAGCAATACCTTCCACGGGACCAATGTAACTCATAGGAACTGACTCCGCAGCCGCGGTACTCTCGGTTTGAAAGTATGACGGTAATTTGCATATTTCTAGACTTAGGCTTAAAAACATGGCGTTATAGGGTGAAAACTAGAAAAAGTCGGCGAACGGCCCCGTGGGTGGCACCATCACCTCCCACGAGACCAATGTGACTTGTAGGAACTGGCCCCGCAGCCGCGGGTGTCCTGGTTTGAGAATATGACGGTAATTTGTATATTTCTAGACTTAAGCAAAACATGGCATTAGAGGGTGAAAACTCCAAACAGCCCCCGAACATCCGCGTGGGTGGAACCAACACCTCCCGCGGGACCAATGTAACACGTTGGAACTGACCCCGCAGCCGCGGGACTCCCAGTTTGAGAATACGATGATAATTTGCATATTTCTAGACTTAGGCTTAAAAACATGGCGTTAGAGGGTGAAAACTCGAATCAGCCACTGAACGGCCCCGTGGGTGGCACCAACACCTTCCACGGGACCAATGTAACTCATAGGAACTGACCGCGCAGCTGCGGTTCTCCCGGTTTGAGAATACGACGGTAATTTCCATATTTCTAGACTTAAGCAAAACATGGCGTTAGAGGGTGAAAACTCGAAACAACCCCCGACCGTCCCCGTGGGTGGTAGCAACACCTCCCACGGCACTAATGTAACTCGTAGGAACTAACCGCACAGCCGCGAGACTCCCGGTTTGAGAATACGACGGTAATTTGCATATTTCTAGACTTAGGCTTAAAAACGTGGCGTTAGAGGGTGAAAACTTAAAACAACCCCGATCGTCCCCGTGGGTGGCACCAACACCTTCCACGGGACCAATGTAACTCATAGGAACTGACCGCGCAGCCGCGGTTCTCCCGGTTTTAGAATACGACGGTAATTTCCATATTTCTAGACTTAAGTAAAACATGGCGTTAGAGGGTGAAAACTCGAAACAACCCCCGACCGTCCCCGTGGGTGGTAGCAACACCTCCCACGGCACCAATGTAACTCGTAGGAACTAACCGCACAGCCGTGAGACTCCCGGTTTGAGAATACGACGGTAATTTGCATATTTCTAGACTTAGGCTTAAAAACGTGGCGTTAGAGGGTGAAAACTTGAAACAGCCCCGATCGTCCCCGTGGGTGGTACCAACACCTTCCACGGGACCAATGTAACTCGTAGGAACTGAACTCGCAGCCGCGGGACTCCCTGTGTGAGAATACGACGGTAATTTGAATATTTCTAGACTTAGGTTTAAAAACATGGCGTTAGAGGTGAAAACTCGAAACAGCCCCTGAAGGTCCCCGCGGGTGCCACTAACACCTCCCACGGGACCAATGTAATTTGTAGGAACAGACCCCGCCGTCGTGGGACTGCCGGTTTGAGATTAGAATGTTAATTTTCATATTTCTAGTCTTAGGCTTAAAAACATGGCGTTAGAGGGCCAAAACTCGAAACAACTCCCGAACAGCCATGTGGGTGGCACCAAAACCTCCCACGATACAAATGTAACTCGTAGGAACTGACCGCGCAGCCGTGGGTCTCCCGATTTGAGAATACGACGATAATTTATATATTTTTAGACTTAGGCTTAAAAACATGGCATTAGAGGGTGAAAACTCGAAACAGCCCCCAAACGTCCCCGTGGGTGGCAACAATACTTTCCACTGGACCAATGTAATTCGTAGGTACTGACTCCGCAGCCGCGGTACTCTCGGTTTGAGAGTACGACGGTAATTTGCATATTTCTAGACTTAGGTTTAAAAACATGGCGTTATTGGGTGAAAACTCGAAAGAGCCCGCCAACGGCCCCGTGGGTGGCACCATTACCACCCACGAGACCAATGTGACTCGTAGGAACTGGCCCCGTAGCTGCGGGTCTCCCGGTTTGAGAATACGACGATAATTTTTATATTTTTATACTTAAGCAAAACATGGCGTTAAAGGGTGAAAACTTCAAACAACCCACGAACATCCGCGTGGGTGGCACCAACACCTCCCACGGGACCAATGTAACACGTAGGAGCTGACCCCGCAGCCGCGGGACTCTCGGTTTGACACTGCGATGATAATTTGCATATTTCTAGACTTAGGCTTAAAAACATGGCGTTACAGGGTGAAAACTCGAAACAACTCTCGAACGGCCCCGTGGGTGGCACCAACACCTTCCACGGGACCAATGCAAGTCATAGGAACTGACCACGCAGCCGCGGGTCTCCCAGTTTGAGAATACGACGGTAATTTGGATATTTCTATATTTAAGCAAAATATGGCGTTAGAGGGTGAAAACTCGAAATGGCCCCCGAACGTCCCCGTGGGTGGCACCAACACTTCCCAGGGGACCAATGTAACTCGTAGGAACTGACCTCGCAGCCGCGAGACTCCCGGTTTGAGAATACGACGATAATCTGCATATTTCTAGACTTAGGCTTTAAAACATAGCGTTAGATGGTGAAAACTCGAAACAGCCCCCTAACGGTCCCGTGGGTGTACCAACACCTCCCACGGGACCAATATCACTCGTAAAAATAGACCAAGCAGTCGCAGGTCTCCTGGTTTGAGAGTACGACAGTATTTGGCATATTTCTAGACTTATGCTTAAAAACATGGCGTTAGAGGGGGAAAACTCAAAACAACCCCCGACCGTCCCCGTGGGTGGTAGCAACACTTCGCACGGAACCAATGTAACTCGTAGGAAATAACCGCACAGCCGCGGGACTCCTGGTTTGAGAGTACGACGGTAATTTTCATATTTCTAAACTAAGGCGTAAAAAAATGGCGTTAGAGGGTGAAAACTCGAAACATCCCCCGAACGTCCCCGTAGGTCGCACCAACACCTCCCACGGGACCAATGTAACTCGTAGGAATAGACTCCCCAAACGTCCACGTGGGTGGCACCAACACCTCTCACGGGACCAATGTAACTCATAGGAACGGACCCCGCAGCCGCGGGACTCCCGGTTTGAGAATACGACGATAATTTGCATATTTCTACGCTTATGCATAAAAACATGGCGTTAGATGGTGAAAACTCGAAACAACCCCTGAATGGCCCCGTGGGTGGCACCAACACCTCCCACGGGACCATTGTAACTCGTTGGAACTGACCGCGCAGCTGCGGGTCTCTCGGTTTGAGTATACGACGATAATTTGCATATTTTTAGACTTACGCTTAAAAACATGGCGATAGAGGGTGAAAACTCGAACAGCCCACTAACAGCCCCGTGGGTGCTGCCAACACCTCCCACGGGACCAATGTAACTCGTAGGAACTGACCCCGCAGTCGCGGGACTCCCGGTCTGAGAGTACGAGGGTAATTTGAATATTTCTAGACCTAGTCTTAAAAACATGGCGTTAGAGGGTGAAAACTCGAAACGGCCCCCGAACGTCCCCATGGGTGGCACCAACACTTCCCACGGGACCAATGTAACTTGTAGGAACTGACCCCGCAGCCACGAGACTCCCGGTTTGAGAATGCGATGATAATTTGCATATTTCTAGACTTAGGCTTAAAAACATGGCGTTAGAGGGTGAAAACTCGAAACTACCCCCGAACGGCCCCGTGGGTGGCACCAACACCTTCCACGGGACCAATGTAACTGGTAGGAACTGACCCTGCAGCCGCGGGTCTCCTGATTTGATAATACGACGATAATTTGCATATTTTTAGATTTAAGCAAAACATGGCGTTAGAGGGTGAAAACTCGAAACAACCCCCGAACGGCCCCGTGGTTGGCACCAACACCTCCCACGGGACCAGTGTAATTCGTAGGAACTGACCCCGCAGCCGCGGGACTCCCGGTTTGAGAATACGATGATAATTTGCATATTTCTAGACTTAGGCTTAAAAACATGGCGTTAGAGGGTGAAAACTCGAAACAGCCCCCGAACGGCCCCTTGGGTGGCACCAACATCTTTCACGGGACAATTGTAAATCGTTGGAACTAGCTGCGCTGTCGCGAGACTCTCGGTTTGAGAATACGACGGTAATTTGCATATTTCTAAATTTATGCAAAACATGGCATTAGAGAGAGAAAACTCAAAACATCCCCGAACGTCCCCGTGGGTGGCACCAACACCTCCCACGGAACCAATGTAACACCTAGGAACTGACCCCGCAGTCGCGGGACTCCCGGTTTGAGACTACGATGATAATTTTCTAATTTCTAGACTTAGGCTTAAAAACATGGCGTTCGAGGGTGAAAACTCGAAACAACCCCCGAACGGCCCCGTGGGTGGCACCAACACCTTCCAAGGGACCAGTGTAAGTAATAGGAACTGACCACGTAGCCGCGGGTCTCCCGGTTTGAGAATATGACTGTAATTTGGATATTTCCAGACTTAAGTAAAATATGGCGTTAGAGGGTGAAAACTCGAAACGGCCCCCGAACGTCCCCGTGGGTGGCACCAACACTTCCCACGGGACCAATGTAACTCGTAGGAACTGACCCCGCAGCCGCGAGACTCCCGATTTGAGAATACGACGATAATTTTCATATTTTTAGACTTAGGCTTAAAAACATAGGGTTAGAGGGTGAAAACTCGAAATAGCCCCCTAACGGCCCCGTAGGTGCACCAACACCTTCAACGGGACCAATGTAACTCGTAGGAACTGACCTCGCAGCCGCGGGACTCCCTGTTTGAGAATACGACTGTAATTTGAATATTTCTAGACTTAGGTTTAAAAACATGGCGTTAGAGGTGAAAACTCAAAACAGCCCCCGAACGTCCCCGTGGGTGCCACTAAAACCTCCCACGGGACCAATGTAACTCGTAGGAACAGACCCCGCCGTCGTGGGACAGTCGATTTGAGATTACAACGATAATTTGCATATTTCTAGTCTTAGGCTTACAAACATGGCGTTAGAGGGTCAAAAATCGAAACAACTTCCGAACAGCCCCGTAGGTGGCACCAACACCTTCCAGGGGACAATTGTAACTGGTAGGAACTGACCCCGCAGCCGCGGGTCTCCTGATTTGAGAATACGATGATAATTTGCATATTTTTAGATTTAAGCAAAACATGGCGTTAGAGGGTGAAAACTCGAAACAACCCCCGAACGGCCCCGTGGTTGGCACCAACACCTCCCACGGGACCAATGTAAATCGTAAGAACTGAAGCCGCAGCCGCGAGACTCCCGGTTTGCGAATACGATGATAATTTGTATATTTCTAGACTTAGGCTTAAAACATGGCATTAGAGGGTGAAAACTCGAAACAACCCCCGAACGGCCCCGTGGGTGGCACCAACACCTTCCACGGGACCAATGTAACTGGTAGGAACTGACCCCGCAGCCGCGGGTCTCCTGATTTGAGAATACGACGATAATTTGCATATTTTTAGATTTAGGCAAAACATGGCGTTAGAGGGTGAAAACTCGAAACAACCCCCGAACGGCCCCGTGGTTGGCACCAACACCTCCCACGGGACAAGTGTAACTCGTACGAACTGACCCCTCACCCGCGGGCCTCCCAGTTTCAGAATATGATAATAATTTGCATATTCCTAGACTTAGGCTTAAAAACACGGCGTTAGAGGGTGAAAACTCGAAACAGCCCCCGAACGGCCCCTTGGGTGGCACAAACACCTTCCATAGGACAAATGTAACTCGTAGGAACTAGCCGCGCAGCCGTGAGACTCCCGGTTTGAGAATACGACGGTAATTTGCATATTTCTAAACTTAAGCACAACATGGTGTTAGAGAGTGAAAACTCGAAACATCCCAGAACGTCCCCGTGGGTGGAACCAACACCTCCCACGGGACCAATGTAACTCGTAGGAACTGACCCAGCAGCCGCGGGACTCCCGATTTGAGAATATGATGATAATTTTGATATTTTTAGACTTAGGCTTAAAAACAAGGCGTTAGAGGGTGAAAACTCGAAACAACCCCCTAACGGCCCCGTGGGTGGCACCAACACCTCCCACGGGACCAATGTAACTGGTAGAAACTGACCCCGCAGCCGCGGGTCTCCTTATTTGAGAATACGACGGTAATTTGCATATTTTTAAACTTAAGCAAAACATGGCGTTAGAGAGTGAAAACTCGAAACATCCCCGAACGTCCCCGTGGGTGGCACCAACACCTCCCACGGGATCAATGTAACACGTAGGAACTGACCCCGCAGCCGCGGGACTCCCGGTTTGAGACTACGATGATAGTTTGCATATTTCTAGACTTAGGCTTAAAAACATGGCGTTAGAGGGTAAAAACTCGAAACAACCCCCGAACGGCCCCGTGGGTGGCACCAACACCTTCCACGGGACCAATGTAAGTCATAGGAACTGACCACGCAGCCGCGGTTCTCCCGGTTTGAGAATACGATGGTAAATTGGATATTTCTAGACTTAAGCAAAATATGGCGTTAGAGGGTGAAAACTCGAAATGGCCCCCGAACGTCCCCATGGGTGGCACCAACACTTCCCACGGGACCAATGTAACTCGTAGGAACTGACCCCGCAGCCACGAGACTCCCGGTTTGAGAATACGACGATAATTTGCATATTTCTAGACTTAGGCTTAAAAACATGGCGTTAGAGGGTGAAAACTCGAAACAACCCCCGAACGGCCCCGTGGGTGGCACCAACACCTTCCACGGGACTAATGTAATTGGTAGGAACTGACCCCGCAGCCGCGGGTCTCCTGATTTGAGAATACGACGATAATTTGCATATTTTTAGATTTAAGCAAAACACGGCGTTAGAGGGTGAAAACTCGAAATAACCCCCGAACGGCCCCGTGGTTGGCACCAACACCTCCCACGGGACCAGTGTAACTCGTAGGAACTGACCCCGCACCCGCGGGCCTCCCGGTTTCAGAATACCATAATAATTTGCATATTCCTAGACTTAGGCTTAAAAACATGGCGTTAGAGGGTGAAAACTCGAAACATCCCCCGAACGTCCCCGTGGGTGGCACAAACACCTTCCACAGGACAAATGTAACTCGTAGGAACTAGCCGCGCAGCCGCGAGACTCCCGGTTTGAGAATACGACGGTAATTTGCATATTTCTAAACTTAAGCAAAACATGGTGTTAGAGAGTGAAAACTCGAAACATCCCAGAACGTCCCCGTGGGTGGCACCAACACCTCCCACGGGACCAATGTAACTCGTAGGAACTGAACCCGCAGCCGGGGGACTCCCGATTTGAGAATTCAATGATAATTTTGATATTTTTAGACTTAGGCTTAAAAACATGGCGTTAGAGGGTGAAAACTCAAAACAGCCGCCTAACGGCCCCGTGGGTGGCACCAACACCTCCCACGGGACCAATGTAACTGGTAGAAACTGACCCCGCAGCCGCGGGTCTCATTATTTGAGAATACGATGAAAATTTGCATATTTTTAGATTTAAGCAAAACATGGCGTTAGAGGGTGAAAACTCTAAACAGCGCTCGAACGGCCCCGTGGGTTGCACCAACACCTCCCACGGGACCAATGTACCTCGTAGGAACTGACCCCGCAGTCGCGGGACTCCAGGTTTGAGAATACGATGATAATTTGCATATTTCTATACTTAAGCTTAAAAACATGGCGTTTGAGGGTGAAAACTCGAAAAGCCCCAGAACGGCCCCATGGGTGGCTGCAACACCTTCCACGGGACAAATGTAATTCGTTGGAACTATCCGCGCAGCCGCGAGACTCCCGATTTGAGAATACGACGGTAATTTTCATATTTTTAAACTTAAGTAAAACATGGCGTTAGCGAGTGAAAACTCAAAACATCCCCGAACGTCCCCGTGGGTGGCACCAACACCTCCCACGGGACCAATGTAACACGTAGGAACTGACCCCGTAGCCGCGGGACTCCCGGTTTGAGACTACGATGATAATTTGCATATTTCTAGATTAGGCTTAAGAACATGGCGTTAGAGGGTGAAAACTCGAATTAACCCCCGAACGGCCCCGAGGGTGGCACCAACACCTTCCACGGGATCAATGTAACTCATAGGAATTGACCACGCAGCCGCGGGTCTCCCGGTTTGAGAATACGACAGTAATTTGAATATTTCTAGACTTAAGCAAAATATGACGTTAAAGGGTGAAAACTCGAAACGGCCCCCGAACGTCCCCATGGGTGGCACCAACACTTCCCACGGGACCAATGTAACTTGTAGGAACTGACCCCGCAGCCGCGAGACTCCCGGTTTGAGAATACGATGATAATTTGCATATTTCTAGACTTAGGCTTAAAAACATAGCGTTAGAGGGTGAAAACTCGAAACAGCCCCCTAACGGCCCCGTGGGTGCACCAACACCTCCCACGGGAACAATGTCACTCGTAAAAACTGACCACGCAGCCGCAGGACTCCTGGTTTGAGAGTACGATAGTAATTTGTATATTTATAGACTTAGGCTTAAAAACATGGCTTTAGAGGGTGAAAACTCAAAACAACCCCCGACCGTCCCCGTGGGTGGTAGCAACACCTCCCACGGGACCAATGTAACTCGTAGGAACTAACCGCATAGCCGCGAGACTCCCGGTCTGAGAATACGACGGTAATTTACATATTTCTAGACTTAGGCTTAAAACATGGCGTTATAGGTGAAAACTCGAAACAGCCCCCAAACGTCCCTGTGGGTGCCACTAACACCTCCCACGGGACCAATTTAACTCGTAGGAACAGACCCCGCCGTCGCGGGACTGCCGATTTGAGATTACAACGGTAATTGGCATATTTCTAGTCTTAGGATTAAAAACATGGCGTTAGAGGGTCAAAACTCGAAATAACTCCCGAACAGCCACGTGGGTGGCACCAACAACTCCCACAGGACCAATGTAACTCGTAGGAACAGACCCCGCAGCCGCGGGTCTCCCGGTTTGAGAATACGATGGTAATTTGTATATTTCTAGACTTAAGAAAAACATGGCGTTAGAGGGTGAAAGCTCCAAACATCCCCCGAACGTCCCCGTGGGTGGCACCAACACCTCCCACGGGACCAATGTAGCTCGTAGGAAGTGACCACGTAGCCGCGGGACTCCCGGTTTGAGAATACGATGATAATTTGCATATTTCAAGACTTAGGCTTAAAAACATGGCGTTAGAGGGTGAAAACTCGAAACAACCCCCGAACGGCCCCGTGGGTGGTACCAAAACCTCCCACGGGACCAATGTAACTCGCAGGAACTGACCGCGCAGCTGTGGGTCTCCCTATTTGAGAATACGACGATAATTTGCATATTTTTAGACTTAGGCTTAAAAACATGGCATTAGAGGGTGAAAACTCGAAACAACCCCCTAACGTCCCCGTGGGTGGCAGCAATACCTTCCACGGGACCAATGTAATTCGTAGGAACTGACTCCGCAGCCGCGGTACTCTCGGTTTGAGAGTACGACGGTAATTTGCACTTAGGCTTAAAAACGTGGCGTTATAGGGTGAAAACTGGAAAGAGCCTGCAAACGGCCCCGTGGGTGGCACCATTACCTCCCACGAGACCAATGTGACTCGTAGGAACTGGCCCCGTAGCCGCGGGTCTCCCGATTTGAGAATACGACGGTAATTTGTATATTTCTAGACTTAAAAAAACATGGCGTTAGAGGGTGAAAACTCCAAACAGCCACCGAACATCCGCGTGGGTGGCACCAACACCTCCCACGGGACCAATGTAACACGTAAGAACTGACCCCGCAGCCGCGGGAATCCCGGTTTGAGACTACGATGAGAATATGCAGATTTCTAGACTTAGGCTTAAAAACATGGCGTTAGAGGGTGAAAACTCGAAACAACCCCCGAACGGCCCCGTGGGTGGCACCAACACCTTCCACGGGACCAATGTAAGTCATAGGATCTGACCATGCAGCTTCGGGTCTCCCGGTTTGAGAATACGATGATAATTTGGATATTTCTAGACTTAAGCAAAATATGGCGTTAGAGGATGAAAACTCGAAACGGCCCCCGAACGTCCCCGTGGGTGGCACCCACACTTCCCACGGGACCAATGTAACTCGTAGGAACTGATCCCGCAGTCGCGAGACTCGCGGTTTGAGAATACGATGATAATTTGCATATTTCTAGACTTAGGCTTAAAAACATAGCGTTAGGGGGTGAAAACTCGAAACAGCCCCGTGGGTGTTCCAACACATCCCACGAGACCAATATCACTCGTAAAAACTGACCACGCAGCCGCAGGTCTCCTGGTTTGAGAGTACGACTGTAATTTGCATATTTCTAGACTTATGCTTAAAAACATGGCGTTAGAGGGTGAAAACTCGAAACAACCCCCGACCGTCCCCGTGGGTGGTAGCAACACCTCGCACGGGACCAATGTAACTCGTAGGAACTAACCGCACAGCCGCGAGACTCCAGGTTGGAGAATACGACGATAATTTGCATATTTCTAGACTTAGGCTTAAAAACATGGCGTTAGAGGGTGAAAACTCGAAACAGCCCCCGAACGGCCCCGTGGGTTGCACCAACACCTCCCACGGGACCAATGTAACTCGTAGGAACTAACCCCGCAGTCGCGGGACTCCCGGTTTGAGAGTGCGACGATAATTTGCATATTTCTTGACTAAGGCTTAAAAACATGGCGTTAGAGGGTGAAAACTCGAAACATCCCCCGAACGGCCCCGTGGGTCGCACCAACACCGCCCACGGGACCAATGTAACTCGTAGGAATAGACTCCCCAAACATCCCCGTGGGTGGCACCAACACCTCTCATGGGACCAATGTAACTCGTAGGAACGAACCCCGCAGCCGCGGGACTCCCGGTTTGAGAATACGACGATAATTTGCATATTTCTAGACTTAGGCTTAAAAACATGGCATTCGAGGGTGAACACTCGAAACAACCCCCGAACGGCCCCGTGGGTGGCACCGAAACATACCACGGGACCATTGTAACTCGTTGGAACTGACCGCGCAGCTGCGCGACTCCTGGTTTGAAAATACGACGGAAATTTGCATATTTTTAGACTTAAGCAAGACACGGCGTTAGAGGGTGAAAACTCGACATAGCCCCCGAACGTCCCCGTGGGTGGCACCAACACCTCACACGGGACCAATGTAACTCGTAGGAACTGACCCCGCAGCCGCGGGACACCCGGTTAGAGAATACGACGATAATTTGCAAATTTTTATACTTATGCTTAAAAACATGGCGATAGAGGGTGAAAACTCAAAGCAGCTCACTAACGGCCCCGTGGTTAGTCCCAACACCTCCCACGGGACCAATGCAACTCGTAGGAACTGGCCCCGCAGTCGCGGGACTCCCGGTCTGAGAGTATGACGGTAATTTGCATATTTCTAGACTTAGTCTTAAAAACATGGCGTTAGAGGTGGAAAACTGGAAACAACCCCCGACCGACCCCGTGGGTGGCACCAACACCTCCCACGGGACCAATGTAACTCGTAGGAACTGAAGCCATAGCCGAGAGACTCCCGGTTTGAGAATATGACAATAATTTGCATATTTCTATACTTAGGCTTGAAAACATGGCGTTAGAGGGTGAAAACTCGAAACAACCTCCGAACGGCCCCGTGGGTGGCACCAACACCTTCCACGGGACCAATGTAACTGGTAGGAACTGACCCCGCAGCCGCGGGTCTCCTGATTTGAGAATACGACGATAATTTGCATATTTTTATATTTAAGCAAAACATGGCATTAGAGGGTGAAAACTCGAAACAACCCCCGAACGGCCCCGTGGTTGGCACCAACACCTCCCACGGGACCAATGTAACTCGTAGGAACTGACCCCGCAGCCGCGGGACTCCCGGTTTGAGACTACGATGATAATTTGCATATTTCTAGACTTAGGCTTAAAAACATGGCGTTAGAGGGTGAAAACTCGGAACAGCCCCGTGGGTGGCACCAACACCTTCCACGGGACAAATGTACCTCGTAGGAACTAGTCGCGCAGCCGCGAGACTCCCGATTTGAGAATACGATTGTAATTTGCATATTTCTAAACTTAAGCAAAACATGGCGTTAGAGAGTGAAAACTCGAAAATCCCCGAACGTCCCCGTGGGTGGCACCAACACCTCCCACGGGACCAATGTAACTCGTAGGAACTGACCCCGTAGCCGCGGGACTCCCGATTTGTGAATACGACGATAGTTTTGATATTTTTAGACTTAGGCTTAAAAACAAGGCGTTAGAGGGTGAAAACTCGAAACATCCCTCTACGTCCCTGTGGGTGGCACCAACACCTCCCACGGGACCAATGTAACTCGTAGGAACTGACCACGTAGTCGCGGGACTCCCGGTAAGGGAGTACGACGGTAATTTGTATGTTTCTAGACATAGGCTTAAAAACATGGCGTTAGAGGGTGAAAATTCGAAACAACCCCCAACCGTCCCCGTGGGTGGCACCAACACCTCCCACGGGACCAATATAACTTGTAAGAACTGACCGCGCAGCCGCGAGACTCCCGGTTTGAGAATACGACGGTAAGTTGCATATTTTTAGACTTAAGCAAAACGTGCCCTTAGAGGGTGAAAACTCGAAACAGCCCCTTAAACGGCCCCGTGGGTTGCTCCAACACCTCCCACGGGATTAATGTAACTCGTAGGAATTAGCCGCGCAGCCCCGAGACTTCCGGTTTGAGAATACGACGATAATTTGCGTATTTCTAGACTTAGGCTTAAAAACATAGCGTTAGAGGGTGAAAACCCAAAACATCCCCCGAACGGTCCCGTGTGTGCCATCAACACCTCCCACGGGACCAATGTAACTAGTAGGAACTGACCCCGCAACTGCGGGTCTCCCGGTTTGAGAATACGACGATAATTTGCATATTTTTAATATTAAGCAAAACAGGGCATTAGAGGGTGAAAACTCAAAACAACCCCCGAACGGCCCCGTGGGTGGCATCAACACCTCCCACGGGACCAATGTAACTCGTAGGAACTGACCCCGCAGCCGCGGGACTCCCGGTTTAAGAATACGATGATAACTTGCATATTTTTAGACTTAGGCTTAAAAACATGGCGTTAGAGGGCTAAAACTCGAAACAGCCCCCGAACGGCCCTGCGGGTGGCACCAACACCTCCCACGGGACCAATGTAACTCGTAGGAATTAACCCCGTGGCCGCGGGACTCCCGGTTTGAGAATACAACGATAATTAGCATATTTCTAGACTTAGGTTTAAAAACATGGTGTTAGAGGGTGAAAACTCGAAACAGCCCCCGACCGTCCCCGTGGGTGGCACCAATACCTTCCACAGGACCAATGTAACTCGTAGGAACTGACCCCGCAGCCGCGGGAATCCCGGTTTGAGATTATGACGGTAATTTGCATATTTCTAGACTTAGGCTTAAAAACATGGCATTATAGGGAGAAAAATAAAAAGATCCCCCGAACGGCCCCGTGGGTGGCACTATCACCTCCCACGAGACCAATGTGACTCGTAGGAGCTGACCCCGCAGCCGCGGGTCTCACGGTTTGAGAATACGACGATAATTTGCATATTTCTATACTAAGGCTTATAAACATGGCGTTATAGGGTGAAAACTCGAAACAACCCCCGAACGTCCCTGTGGGTGGCACCAACACCTCCCATGGGACCCATGTAACTCGTAGGAACTGATCCCATAGCCGGGGGACTCCTGATTTGTGAATATGACGATAATTTGCATATTTCTAGACTTAGGCTTAAAAACATGGCGTTAGAGGGTGAAAACTCGAAACAGCCTCCGAACGGCCCCGTGGGTGGCACCAACACCTCCCACGGGACCAATGTAACTCGTAGGAATTGACATCGCGGCCGCGGGACTCCCAGTTTAAGAATATGACCATAATTTTCATATTTCTAGACTTAAACTTAAAAACATAGAGTTAGAGGGTGAAAATTCGAAACATCCCCAGAATGTCCCTGTGGGTGGCACCAACACCTCCCATGGGACCAATGTAACTTGTAGGAACTGACCTCGCAGCCGCGGGACTCCCGATTTGAGAATACGATGATAATTTTCATATTTCTAGACTTAGGCTAAAAAACATGGCGTTAGAGGGTGAAAACTCGAAACAACTCCCGAACGTCCCTGTGGGTGGCACTAATACCTCCCACGTGACCAATGTAACTCGTTGGAACTGACCCCGCAGCCGCTGGACTCCCGGTTTGAGAATACGACGATAATTTATATATTTCTAGACTTAGGCTTCAAAACATGGCGTTAGAGGGTGAAAACTCGAAACACCCCCCGAACGTCCCCGTGGCTAGCACCAACACCTCACACGGGACAAATATAACTCGTAGGGACTGACCCCGCAGTCGCGGGACTCCCGGTCTGAGAGTACGACGGTAATTTGCATATTTCTAGACTTAGGCTTAAAAACATGGCGTTAGAGGGTGAAAAATTGAAAGAGACCCGAACGTCCCCGTGGGTGGCACCAACACCTCCCACGGGATCAATGTAACTCATAGGAACTGACCCCGCAGCCGCGGGACTCCCGGTTCGGGAGTACGACGGTAATTTTCATATTTCTAGACTAAGGCTTAAAAACATGGCGTTAGAGGGTGAAAACTCGAAACATCCCCCGAACGGCCCCATGGGTCGCACCAACACCTCCCACGGGACCAATCTAACTCGTAGGAATAGACTCCCCTAACGTCCCGATGGGTGGCACCAACACCTCCCACGGGACCAATGTAACTCGTAGGAACTGACCCCGCAGCCGCGGGACTCCCGGTTTGAGAGTACGACGGTAATTTTCATATTTCTAGACAAAGGCTTAAAAACATGGCGTTAGAGGGTGAAAACTCGAAACATTCCCCGAACGGCACCAAGGGTCGCACCAACACCTCCCACGGGACCAATGTAACTCGTAGGAATAGAATCCCCTAACGTCCCCGTGGGTGGCACCAACACCTCCCACAGGATCAATGTAACTCATAGGAACTGACCCCGCAGCCGCGGGACTCCCGGTTTGAGAATACGACGATAATTTGCGTAATTCTAAACTTTGGCTTAAAACATAGCGTTAGAGGGTGAAAACTCGAAACAACCCCCGAACGGCCCCGTGGGTGGCACCAACACCTCCCACGGGACCAATATAACTCGTTGGAACTGACCGCGAAGCCGCGGGTCTCCCGATCTGAGAGTACGACGGTAATTTGCATATTTCTAGGCTTAGTCTTAAAAACATAGCGTTAGAGGGTGAAAACTCGAAACAACCCCCGATCGTCTCCGTGGGTGGGACCAACACCTCCCACGGGACCAATGTAACTCGTAGGAACTGAAGCCGCAGCCGCGAGACTCATGATTTGAGAATACGACGACAATTTGCATATTTCTAGACTTAGGCTTAAAAACATGGCGTTAGAGGGCTAAAACTCGAAACAGCCGCCGAACGTATCCGTGGGGGGCACCAACACCTCCCACGGGACCAAAGTAAGTCGTAGGATAAGAACCTGCAACCGCGAAACAACGGTAATTTACATATTTCTAGACTTAGGCTTAAAAACATGGCGTTATAGGCTTAAAAATACGACGATAATTTGCATATTTCTAGGCTTAGGCTTAAAAACATGGTGTTAGAGGGTGAAAATTAGAAACATCCTCCGAACGGCCCCGTGGGTGGCACCAAATCTCCCACGGGGCCAATGTAACTCGTAGGAACTGACCGCACAGCCAAAAGGCTCCTGGTTTCAGAATACGACTGTAATTTGCATATTTCTAGACTGAAGCAAAACGTGGCCTTAGAGGGCAAAAACTCGAAACAGCCCCCGAACGACCCCGTGGGTGGCACCAACACCTCCCACGGGACTAATGTAACTCATAAGAACTGGTCGCGCAGCCCCTAGACTTCCGGTTTGAGAATACGATGATAATTTGCATATTTCTATACTTAGGCTTAAAAACATGGCGTTAGAGGGTGAAAACCCAAAACATCCCCCGAACGGCCCCGTGGGTGCCCACAACACCTCCCACGGGACCAATATAACTGGCAGGAACTGACCCCGCAGATGTGGGTCTCCCGGTTTGAGAATACGATGATAATTTTCATATTTTTATATTTCAGAAAAACATGGCGGTAGAGGGTGAAAACTCGAAACAGCCCCCGAACGGCCCCGTTAGTGGCACCAACACCTCCCTCGGGACCAATGTAACTCGTAGGAATTGAACCCGCACCCGCGGGACTCCCGGTTTGAGAATACGATGATAATTTGTATATATCTAGACTTACGCTTAAAAACATGGCGTTAGAGGGTAAAAACACGAAAAAGCCCCCGAACGTCCCGGTGGGTGGCACCAATACCTCCCACGGGCCAATGTAACTCGTAGGAACTGAACCCACAGCCGCTGGAATCCCAGTTTGAGAGTACTATGGTAATTTGAATATTTCTACACTTAGGCTTAAAAACATGGCGTTATAGGGTGAAAACTCGAAAGAGCCCCCGAACGGCCCCGTGGGTGGAACCATCACCTACCACGAGACCAATGTGACTCGTAGGAACTGACCCCGCAACCGCGGGTCTCCCGATTTGAGAATACAACGGTAATTTACATATTTCTAGAGTTAGGCTTAAAAATATGGCGTTAGAGGGTGAAAACTCGAAATAGCCCCCGAATGTCCCTGTGGGTGGCACCAACACCTCCCATGGGACCAATGTAACTCGTAGGAACTGACCCCGCAGCCGCGGGACTCCCGATTTGAGAATATGACGATAATTTGTATATTTCTAGACTTAGGCTTAAAAACATGGCGTTAGAGGGTGAAATCTCGAAACAGACCCCGAACAGCCCCGTGGGTGGCACCAACACCTCCCACGGGACTAATGTAACTCGTTGGAACTGACCCCGTAGCCGCGGGACTCCCGGTTTGAGAATACGACGGTAATTTGAAAATTTCTAGACTTAGGCTTAAAAATATGGCATTAGAGGGTGAAAACTCAAAACAGCCCCCGAACGTCCTTGCGGGTGGCACCAACACCTCCCACGGGACCAATGTAACTAGTAGGAACTGACCCCGTAGCCGCGGGACTCCCAGTTTGAGAATACGACGGTAATTTAAATATTTCTATACTTAGTCTTAAAAACATGGCGTTATAGGGTGAAAACTCGAAAGAGCCCCCGAACGTCCCCATGGGTGGCACCAACACCTCCCTCGGGACCCATGTAACTCGTAGGAATTAACTCCGTAATCGCGGGAAACCCAGTTTGAGAGTACGATGGTAATTTGCTTATTTCTAGACTTAGGCTTAAAAATATGGCGTTAGAGGGTGAAAACTCGAAACATCCCCCGAACGTCCCCGTACGTGGCACCAATACCTCCCACGGGACCAATGTAACTCGTAGGAACTGACCCCGCAGCCACGGGACTCCCGGTTTGAGACTACGACGATAATTTGCATATTTTATGACTTACGCTTAAAAACATGGCGTTAGAGGGTGAAAACTCGAAACAACCCCCGATCGTCCCCGTGGGTGGCACCAACAACTCCCAGGGGACTAAAGTAACTCGTAGGAACTGACCGCGCAGCCGCGAGACTCCCGATTTGAGAATACGACGGTAATTTGAATATTTCTAGACTTAAGCAAAACGTGGCCTTAGAGGGTGAAAACTCGATACAGCCCCCGAACGGCCCCTTGGGTGGCTCCAACACCTCCCACGGGACTATTGTAACTCGTAGGAACTGGTCGAGCAGCCCCGGGACTTCCGGTTTGGGAATACGACGATAAGTTGCATATTTCTAGACTCAGGCTTAAAAACATGGCGTTAGAGGGTGAAAACCCAAAACATCCATCGAACGGTCCCGTGGGTGTTGACAACACCTCCCACGGGACCAATGTAACTGGTAGGAACTGACCCCGCAGCTACGGGTCTCCCGGTTTGAGAATACGACGATAATTTGCATATTTTTAGATTTAAGAAAAACATGGCGAGAAAGGATGAAAACTCGAAACAACCCCCGAACGGCCCCGTGGGTGGCACAAACACCTCCCACGGGACCAATGTAATTCGTAGGAACTAACCCCGCAGCCGCGGGACTCCCAATTTGAGAATACGACGATAATTTTCATATTTCTAGACTTAGGCTTAAAAACATGACGTTAGAGGGTGAAAACTCAAAACTGCCCCCGAACGTCCCCGCGGGTGGCACCAACACCTCCCACGGGACCAATGTAACTCGTAGGAATTGACCCCGCAGCCGCGGGACTCCCAGTTTGAGAATACGACGGTAATTTAAATATTTTTATACTTAGGCTTAAAAACATGGCGTTATAGGGTGAAAACTCGAAAGAGCCCCCGAACGTCCCCGTGGGTGGCACCAACACCTCCTACGGGACCCATGTAACTCGTAGGAACTGACCCCGCAGTCGCGGGAATCCCAATTTGAGAGTTCTACGGTAATTTGCATGTTTCTAGACTTAAGCAAAACATGGCTTTAGAGGGTGAAAACTCGAAACAGCCCCAGAACGTCCTCGTGGGTGGCACCCATACCTTCCACGGGACCAATGTAACTCGTAGGAAATGACCCTGCAGCCGCGAGAATCTCGATTTGAGAGTACGAAGGTAATTTGCATATTTCTATACTTAGGTTTAAAAACATGGCGTTATAGGGTGAAAACTCGAAAGAGCCCAAAAACGGCCCCGTGGGTGGCACCATCACCTCCCACGAGACCAATGTGACTCGTAGGAACTGACCCCGCAGCCGCGGGTCTCTCTGTTTGAGAATACGACGGTAATTTGCATATTTCTAGACTTAGGCTTAAAATTATGGCGTTATAGGGTGAAAACTCGAAACAGCCCCCGAACGTCCCTATGGGTGGCACCAACACTTCCCATGGGTCCAATGTAACTCGTAAGAACTGACACCACAGCCGCGGGACTCCCGATTTGAGAATACGACAATAATTTACATATTTTCAGACTTAGGCTTAAAAACATGGCGTTAGAGGGTGAAATTTCGAAATAGCCCCCGAACGGCCCCGTGGGTGGCACCAACACCTCCCACAGGACTAATGTAACTCGTAGGAACTGACCCCATAGCCGCGGGAATCCCGGTTAGAGAATACGACGGTAATTTGAAAATTTCTAGACTTAGGCTTAAAAACATGGCGTTGGAGGGTGAAAACTCGAAATAGCCCCCGAACGTCCCCGCGGGTGGTACCAACACCTCCCACGGGATCAATGTAACTCATAGGAACTGACCCCGTAGCTGCGGGACTCCGGGTTTGAGAATACGATGATAATTTAAATATTTCTATACTTTGGCTTAAGAACATGGCGTTATAGGGTGAAAACTCGAAAGAGCCCCCGAACGTCCCTGTGGGTGGCACCAACACCTCCCACGGGACCCATGCAACTCGTAGGAACTGACCTCGCAATCGTGAGAATCCCAGTTTGAGAGTTCGACGGTAATTTGCATATTTCTAGACTTAAGCAAAACATGGCTTTAGAGGGTGAAAACTCAAAACAGCCGCCGAACGTCCCCGTGGCTGGCACCAACAATTCCCACGGGACCAATGTAACTGGTAGGATATGACCCTGCATCCGCGGGACTCCCGGTTTGAGAGTACGATAGTAATTTGCATATTTCTCAACTTAGGCTTAAAAACATGGCGTTAGAGGGTGAAAACTCGAAATAACCCCCGAACGGCCCCGTGGGTGGCACCATCATCTCCCACGAGACCTATGTGACTCATAGGAACTAGTCGCGCAGCCGCGGGACTCCCGGTTCGAGAATACGACGGTAATTTTCATATTTCTAGACTTAAGCAAAACATGGCCTTAGACGGTGAAACCTCGAAACAGCCCCCGAACATCCCCGTGGGTGGCACCAACACCTCCCACGGGACTAATGAAACTCGTAGGAACTGGTCGCGCACCCCCGGGACTTCCGGTTTGAGAACATGAAAATAATTTGCATATTTCGGTACTTAGGCTTAAAAACATGGTGTTAGAGAGTGAAAACCCAAAACATCCCCCGAACGGTCCCGTGGGTGCCGCTAACACCTCCCACGAGACCAATGTAACTGGTAGGAACTGACCCCGCAGCTGCCTGTCTCCCAGTTTGAGAATACGACAATAATTTGCATATTTTTAGATTTAAGAAAAACATGGCGTTAGAGGGTGAAAACTCGACACAACCCCCGAACGGCCCCGTAGGTGGCACCAACGCCTCCCACGGGACCAATGTAACTCGTAGGAACTGACCCCACAGCCGCGGGACTCCCGGTTTGAGAATACGACAATAATTTGAATATTTCTAGACTTAGGCTTAAAAACATGGCGTTAGAGGGTGAAAACTCGAAACAGCCCCCGAACGTCCCTGTGGGTGGCACCAACACCTCCCATAGGACCAATGTAATTCGTAGGAACTCACCCCGCAGTCGCGGGACTCCCGATTTGAGAATACGGCGATAAAATATACATATTTCTAGACTTAGGCTTAAAAACATGGCGTTAGAGGGTGAAATCTCGAAACAGCCACCAAACGGCCCCGTGGGTGGCACCAACACCTCCCACGGGACTAATGTAACTGGTAGGAACTTACCCCACAGTCGCGGGACTCCCGATTTGACAATACGATGATAATTTGCATATTTCTAGACTTAGGCTTAACATCATGCCGTTAGAGGGTGAAAACTCGAAACTGCCCCCGAACGTCCCCGCGGATGGCGCCAACACCTCCCACGGGATCAATGTAACTCGTAGGAACTGCTCCCCGCAGCCGTGAGACTCCCAGTTTGAGAATACGACGGTAATTTAAATAGTTTTATACTTAGGCTTAAAAACATGGCGTTATAGGGTGAAAACTCGAAAGAGCCCCCGAACGTCCCCGTGGGTGGCACCAACACCTCCTACGGGACCCATGTAACTCGTAGCAACTGACCCCGCAATCGCGGGAATCCCAGTTTGAGAGTTCGACGGTAATTTGCATGTTTCTAGACTTAAGCAAAACATGGCTTTAGAGGGTGAAAAAGTCGAAACAGCCACCGAACGTCCCCGTGGCTGGCACAAACACTTCCCATGGGACCAATGTAACTGGTAGGATATGACCCTGCATCCGCGGGACTCTCGATTTGAGAGTACGATGGTAATTTACATATTTCGCGACTTAGGCTTAAAAACATGGCGTTAGAGGGTGAAAACTCGAAATAACCCCCGAACGACTCCGTGGGTGGCACCATCACCTCCCACGAGGCCAATGTGACTCGTAGGAACTAGTCGTGCAGCCGCGGGACTCCCGGTTTGAGAATACGACGGTAATTTACGTATTTCTAGACTTAAGCAAAACGTGGCCTTAGAGGGTGAAAACTCGAAACATCCCCTGAACATCCCCGTGGGTGGCACCAACACCTCCCACGGGACTAATGGAACTCGTAGGAACTGGTCGCGCAGCCCCGGGACTTCCGATTTGAGAATATGAAAATAATTTGCATATTTCGGTACTTAGGCTTAAAAACATGGCGTTAGAGGGTGAAAACCCAAAACATCCATCAAACGGTCCCGTGGGTGTCGCCAACACCTCCCACGGGACCAATGTAACTGGTAGGAACTGACCCCGCAGCTACGGGTCTCCCGGTTTGAGAATACGACGATAATTTGCATATTTTTAGATTTAAGAAAAACATGGCGAGAAAGGATGAAAACTCGAAACAACCCCCGAACGGCCCCGTGGGTGGCACCAACACCTCCCACGGGACCAATGTAACTCGTAGGAACTGAACCCGCACCCGCGGGACTCCCGGCTTGAGACTACGATGATAATTTACATATTTTTAGACTTAGGCTTAAAAACATGGCGTTAGAGGGTGAAAACTCGAAACAACCCCCGAACGGCCCCGTGGGTGGCACCAACACCTTCCACGGGACCAATGGAAGTCATAGGAACTGACCACGCAGCCGCGGGTCTCCCGGTTTGAGAATACGACGGTAATTTGGATATTTCTAGACTTAAGCAAAATATGGTGTTAGAGGGTGAAAACTCGAAACAGCCCCCGAACGTCCCTTTGGGTGGCACCAACACCTCCCATGGGACCAATGTAACTCGTAGGAATGACCCTGCAGCCGCGGGACTCCCCATTTGAGAATACGACGATAATTTGCATATTTGTAGACTTAGGTTTAAAAACATGGCGTTAGAGGGTGAAATCTCGAAACAATCATCAAACGGCCCCGTGGGTGGCACTAACACCTCCTACGAGACTAATGTAACTCGTAGGAACTGACCCCACAGCCGTGGGACTCCTGATTTGAGAATACGACGATAATTTGCATATTACTAGACTTAGGCTTAAAATCATGGCGTTAGAGGGTGAAAACTCGAAACAGCATCCGAACGTCCCTGCGGGTGGCACCAACACCTCCCACGGGACCAATGTAACTCGTAGGAACTCACCCCGCAACCGCGGGACTCCCAGTTTGAGAATACGACGATAATTTAAATATTTCTATGCTTAGGCTCAAAAACATGGCGTTATAGGGTGAAAACTCGGAAGAGCCCCCGAACGTCCCCGTGGGTGGCACCAACACCTCCTACGAGACCCATGTAACTCGTAGGAACTGACCCCGCAGTCGCGGGAAGCCCAGTTTGAGAGTACGACGGTAATTTGTTTATTTCTAGACGTTGGCTTAAAAATCTGGCGTTAGAGGGTGAAAAACTCGAAACGTCCCCGTGCGTTGCACCAATACGTCCCACGGGACCAATGTAACTCGTAGGAACTGACCCCACAGCCGCGGGACTCCCAGTTTGAGAATACGATGGTAATTTGCATATTTCTAGACTTAAGCAAAACGTGGCCTTAGAGGGTGAAAACTCGAAACAGCCCCCGAACGGCCCCGTGGGTGGCACCAACACCTCCCACGGGACTAATGTAACTCGTAGGAACTGGTCGCGAAGCCCCAGGACTTCCGATTTGAGAATACGAGGATAATTTGCATATTTCTTGACATAGGATTAAAAACATGGCGTTAGAGAGTGAAAACTCGAAACAGCCCCCGAACGTCCCCGCGGGTGGTACCAACACCTCCCACGGGATCAATGTAACTCATAGGAACTGACCCCGCAGCTACGGGTCTCTCGGTTTGAGAATACGACGATAATTTGCATATTTTTTTATTTTAAAAAAACATGGCGTTAGAGGGTGAAAACTCGAAACAACCCCCAAACGGCCCCGTGGGAGCCACCAACATCTCCCACGGGACCAATGTAACTCGTAGGTACTAACCCCGCAGCCGCGGGACTCCCGGTTTGAAAATACGATGATAATTTTCATATTTCTAGACTTAGGCTTAAAAACATGGCGTTAGAGGGTGAAAACTCGAAACTGCCCCCGAACGTCCTCGCGGGTGGCACCAAAACCTCCCACGGGACCAATGTAACTCGTTGGAAATAACCCCGCAGCCGCGGGACTCCCAGTTTGAGAATACGACGATAAATTAAATATTTCTATACTTAGGCTTAAAAACATGGCGTTATAGGGTGAAAACTCGAAAGAGCACCCAAACGTCCCCGTGGGTGGCACCTACACCTCCCACGGGACCCATGTAACTCGTAGGAACTGACCCCGAAGTCGCGGGAATCCCAGTTTGAGAGTTCGACGGTAATTTGCTTATTTGTAGACTAAGGCTTAAAAATATGTGTTAGAGGGAGAAAACGCGAAAGAGCCCCCGAACGCCCCCGTGGGTGGCACCTACACCTCCCACGGGACCCATGTAACTCGTAGGAACTGACCCCGCAGTCGCGGGAATCCCAGTTTGAGAGTTCGACGGTAATTTGCTTAGTTCTAGACTAACGCTTAAAAATATGCATTAGAGGGAGAAAACTCGAGACATCCCCCGAAAGTCCCCGTGGGTGGCACCAATACCTCCCACGGAACCAACGTAACTCGTAGGAACTGACCCCGCAGCTGCGGGACTCCCGATTTGAGAATACGATAATAATTTGCATATTTTTAAACTTAGGCTTAAAAACATGGCGTTAGAGGGTGAAAACTCGAAACAGCCCCCTAACGGCCCCGTGGGTGGCAGCAACACCTCACACGGGACCAATGTAACTCGTAGGAACTGACCCCGCAGTCGCGGGACTCCCGGTTTGAGAATATGACGATAATTTGCATTTTTTTAGACTTAGGCTTAAAAACATGGCGTTAGAGGGTGAAAACTCAAAACAGCCCCCTAACGGCCCCATGGGTGGCCCCAACACCTCCCGCGGTACCAATGTAACTCGTAGGAACTGACCCCGCAGTCGCGGGACTCCCAGTCTGAGAGTATGACGGTAATTTGCATATTTTTAGACTTAGGCTTAAAAACATGGCGTTAGAGGGTGAGAACTAGAAACAACCCCCGACCGTCCCCGAGGGTGGCACCAACACCTCCCACGAGACCAATGTAACTCGTAGGAACTGACCCCGCAGTCGCGGGACTCCCGGTTTGAGAATACGACGATAATTTGCATATTTCTAGACTTGGGCTTAAAAACATGGCTTTAGAGGGTGAAAACTCGAAACAGCCGTCGAACGTCCCCGTGGCTAGCACCAGCACCTCCCATGGGACCAATTTAACTGGTAAGATATGACCCTGCAGCCGCGGGACTCCCGGTTGGAGAGTACGATGGTAATTTGCATATTTCTTGACTTAGGCTTAAAAACATGGCGTTAGAGGGTGAAAACTCGAAATAGCCCCCCAACGGCCCCGTGGGTGGCACCATCACCTCCCACGAGACCAATGTGACTCGTAGGAACTAGTCGCGCAGGCGCGGGACTCTCGGTTTGAGAATACGACGGTAATTAGCACATTTCTAGACTTAAGCAAAACGTGGCCTTAGAGGGTGAAAACTTGAAACAACCCCCGAACATCCCCGTGGGTGGTACCAACACCTCCCACGAGACTAATGGAACTGGTAGGAACTGACCCCGTAGCCGCGGGTCTCCTGATTTGAGAATACGACGATAATTTGCATATTTTAAGATTTAAGCAAAACATGGCGTTAGAGGGTGAAAACTCGAAACAACCCCCGAAAGGCCCCGTGGTTGGCACCAACACCTCCCACGGGACCAATATAACTAGTAGGAACTGACCCCGCAGCCGCGGGACTCCCGGTTTGAGAATACGACGATAATTTGCATATTTCTAGGCTTAGGCTTAAAAACATGGTGTTAGAGGGTGAAAACTAGAAACATCCCCCGAACGGCCCCGTGGGTGGCACCAACACCTCCCACGGGGCCAATGTAACTCGTAGGAACTGACCGCACAGCCAAAAGGCTCCTGGTTTCAGAATATGACTGTAATTTGCAAATTTCTAGACTGAAGCAAAACGTGGCCTTAGAGGGCAAAAACTCGAAACAGCCCCCGAACGACCCCGTGGGTGGCACAAACACCTCCCACGGGACTAATGTAACTCATAAGAACTGGTCGCGCAGCCCCTAGACTTCCGGTTTGAGAATACGATGATAATTTGCATATTTCTATACTTAGGCTTAAAAACATGGCGTTAGAGGGTGAAAACCCAAAACATCCCCCGAACGGCCCCGTGGGTGCCGACAACACCTCCCACGGGACCAATATAACTGGCAGGAACAGACCCCGCAGATGTGGGTCTCCCGGTTTGAGAATATGATGATACTTTTCATATTTTTATATTTAAGCAAAACATGGCGGTAGAGGGTGAAAACTCGAAACAGCCCCCGAACGGCCCCGTTAGTGGCACCAACACCTCCCTCGGGACCAATGTAACTCGTAGGAATTGACCCCGCACCCGCGGGACACCCGGTATGAGAATACGATGATAATTTGAATATATCTAGACTTACGCTTAAAAACATGGCGTTAGAGGGTAAAAACACGAAAAAGCCCCCGAACGTCCCGGTGGGTTGCACCAATACCTCCCACGGGACTAATGTAACTCATAAGAACTGGTCGCGCAGCCCCTAGACTTCCGGTTTGAGAATACGATGATAATTTGCATATTTCTACACTTGGGCTTAAAAACATGGCGTTATAGGGTGAAAACTCGAAAGAGCCCCCGAACGGCCCCGTGGGTGGAACCATCACCTACCACGAGACCAATGTGACTCGTAGGAACTGACCCCGCAACCGCGGGTCTCCCGATTTGAGAATACAACGGTAATTTACCTATTTCTAGAGTTAGGCTTAAAAATATGGCGTTAGAGGGTGAAAACTCGAAATAGCCCCCGAATGTCCCTGTGGGTGGCACCAACACCTCCCATGGGACCAATGTAAGTCGTAGGAACTGACCCCGCAGCCGCGGGACTCCCGATTTGAGAATATGACGATAATTTGTATATTTCTAGACTTAGGCTTAAAAACATGGCGTTAGAGGGTGAAATCTCGAAACAGACCCCGAACAGCCCCGTGGGTGGCACCAACACCTCCCACGGGACTAATGTAACTCGTTGGAACTGACCCCGTAGCCGCGGGACTCCCGGTTTGAGAATACGATGGTAATTTGAAAATTTCTAGACTTAGGCTTAAAAATATGGCATTAGAGGGTGAAAACTCAAAACAGCCCCCGAACGTCCTTGCGGGTGGCATCAACACCTCCCACGGGACCAATGTAACTAGTAGGAACTGACCCCGTAGCCGCGGGACTCCCAGTTGGAGAATACGACGGTAATTTAAATATTTCTATACTTAGGCTTAAAAACATGGCGTTATAGGGTGAAAACTCGAAAGATCCCCCGAACGTTCCCATGGGTGGCAGCAACACCTCCCTCGGGACCCATGTAACTCGTAGGAACTGACCCCGTAATCGCGGGAATCCCAGTTTGAGAGTACGACGGTAATTTGCTTATTTGTAGACTAAGGCTTAAAAATAGGGCGTTAGAGGGTGAAAACTCGAAACATCCCCCGAACGTCCCCGTGCGTGGCACCAATACCTCCCACGGGACCCATGTAACTCGTAGGAACTGACCCCGCAGTCGCGGGACTCCCAGTTTGAGAGTTTGACGATAATTTGCATATTTTATGACTTACGCTTAAAAACATGGCGTTAGAGGGTGAAAACTCGAAACAACCCCCGATCGTCCCCGTGGGTGGCACCAACAACTCCCAGGGGACTAAAGTAACTCGTAGGAACTGACCGCGCAGCCGCGAGACTCCCGATTTGAGAATACGACGGTAATTTGCATATTTCTAGACTTAAGCAAAACGTGGCCTTAGAGGATGAAAATTAGAAACAGCCCCCGAACGGCCCCGTGGGTGGCTCCAACACCTCCCACGAGACTATTGTAACTCGTAGGAACTGGTCGAGCAGCCCCGGGACTTCCGGTTTGGGAATACGACGATAAGTTGCATATTTCTAGACTTAGGCTTAAAAACATGGCGTTAGAGGGTGAAAACCCAAAACATCCATCGAACGGTCCCGTGGGTGTCGCCAACACCTCCCACGGGACCAATGTAACTTGTAGGAACTGACCCCGCAGCTACGGGTCTCCCGGTTTGAGAATACGACGATAATTTGCATATTTTTAGATTTAAGAAAAACATGGCGAGAAAGGATGAAAACTCGAAACAACCCCCAAACGGCCCCGTGGGTGGCACAAACACCTCCCACGGGACCAATGTAATTCGTAGGAACTAACCCCGCAGCCGCGGGACTCCCAATTTGAGAATACGACGATAATTTTCATATTTCTAGACTTAGGCTTAAAAACATGACGTTAGAGGGTGAAAACTCAAAACTGCCCCCGAACGTCCCCGCGGGTGGCACCAACACCTCCCACGGGATCAATGTAACTCGTAGGAATTGACCCCGCAGCCGCGGGACTCCCAGTTTGAGAATACGACGGTAATTTAAATATTTTTATACTTAGGCTTAAAAACATGGCGTTATAGGGTGAAAACTCGAAAGAGCCCCCGAACGTCCCCGTGGGTGGCACCAACACCTCCTACGGGACACATGTAACTCGTAGGAACTGACCCCGCAGTCGCGGGAATCCCAGTTTGAGAGTTCGACGGTAATTTGCATGTTTCTAGACTTAAGCAAAACATGGCTTTAGAGGGTGAAAACTCGAAACAGCCCCAGAACGTCCTCGTGGGTGGCACCCATACCTTCCACGGGACCAATGTAACTCGTAGGAACTGACCCCGCAGCCGCGAGAATCCCGGTTTGAGAGTACGACGGTAATTTGCATACTTCTATACTTAGGTTTAAAAACATGGCGTTATAGGGTGAAAACTCGAAAGAGCCCAAAAACGGCCCCGTGGGTGGCAACATCACCTCCCACGAGACCAATGTGACTCGTAGGAACTGACCCCGCAGCCGCGGGTCTCTCTGTTTGAGAATACGACGGTAATTTGCATATTTCTAGACTTAGGATTAAAATTATGGCGTTATAGGGTGAAAACTCGAAACAGCCCTCGAACGTCCCTATGGGTGGTACCAACACTTCCCATGGGACCAATGTAACTCGTAGGAACTGACACCACAGCCGCGGGACTCCCGATTTGAGAATACGACAATAATTCACATATTTCTAGACTTAGGCTTAAAAACATGGCGTTAGAGGGTGAAATTTCGAAACAGCCCCCGAACGGCCCCGTGGGTGGCACCAACACCTCCCACAGGACTAATGTAACTCGTAGGAACTGACCCCGAGCCGCGGGACTCCCGGTTTGAGAATACGACGGTAATTTGAAAATTTCTAGACTTAGGCTTAAAAACATGGCGTTAGAGGGTGAAAACTCGAAACAGCCCCCGAACGTCCCCGCGGGTGGTACCAACACCTCCCACGGGATCAATGTAACTCATAGGAACTGACCCCGCAGCTGCGGGACTCCGGGTTTGAGAATACGATGATAATTTAAATATTTCTATACTTTGGCTTAAAAACATGGCGTTATAGGGTGAAAACTCGAAAGAGCCCCCCGAACGTCCCCGTGGGTGGCACCAACACCTCCCACGGGACCCATGTAACTCGTAGGAACTGACCTCGCAATCGTGAGAATCCCAGTTTGAGAGTTCGACGGTAATTTGTATATTTCTAGACTTAAGCAAAACATGGCTTTAGAGGGTGAAAACTTGAAACAGCCGCCGAACGTCCCCGTGGCTGGCACCAACAATTCCCATGGAACCAATGTAACTGGTAGGATATGACCCTGCATCCGCGGGACTCCCGGTTTGAGAGTACGATAGTAATTTGCATATTTCTCCACTTAGGCTTAAAAACATGGCGTTAGAGGGTGAAAACTCGAAATAACCCCCGAACGGCCCCGTGGGTGGCACCATCATCTCCCACGAGACCAATGTGACTCATAGGAACTAGTCGCGCAGCCGCGGGACTCCCGGTTCGAGAATACGACGGTAATTTTCATATTTCTAGACTTAAGCAAAACATGGCCTTAGAGGGTGAAACCTCGAAACAGCCCCCGAACATCCCCGTGGGTGGCACCAACACCTCCCACGGGACTAATGAAACTCGTAGGAACTGGTCGCGCACCCCCGGGACTTCCGGTTTGAGAATATGAAAATAATTTGCATATTTCGGTACTTAGGCTTAAAAACATGGTGTTAGAGAGTGAAAACCCAAAACATCCCCCGAACGGTCCCGTGGGTGCCGCCAACACCTCCCACGGGACCAATGTAACTGGTAGGAACTGACCCCGCAGCTGCGGGTCTCCCGGTTTGAGAATACGACAATAATTTGCATATTTTTAGATTTAAGAAAAACATGGCGTTAGAGGGTGAAAACTCGACACAACCCCCGAACGGCCCCGTAGGTGGCACCAACACCTCCCACGGGACCAATGTAACTCGTAGGAACTGACCCCGCAGCCGCGGGACTCCCGGTTTGAGAATACGACAATAATTTGCATATTTCTAGACTTAGGCTTAAAAACATGGCGTTAGAGGGTGAAAACTCGAAACAGCCCCCGAACGTCCCTGTGGGTGGCACCAACACCTCCCATAGGACCAATGTAATTCGTAGGAACTCACCCCGCAGTCGCGGGACTCCCGATTTGAGAATACGACGATAAAATATACATATTTCTAGACTTAGGCTTAAAAACATGGCGTTAGAGGATGAAATCTCGAAACAGCCACCAAACGGCCACGTGGGTGGCACCAACACCTCCCACGGGACTAATGTAACTTGTAGGAACTGACCCCACAGCCGCGGGACTCCCGATTTGAGAATACGATGATAATTTGCATATTTCTAGACTTAGGCTTAACATCGTGGCGTTAGAGGGTGAAAACTCGAAACAGCCCCCGAACGTCCCCGCGGGTGGCGCCAACACCTCCCACGGGACCAATGTAACTCGTAGGAACTTCTCCCCGCAGCCGCGGGACTCCCAGTTTGAGAATACGACGGTAATTTAAATATTTTTATACTAAGGCTTAAAAACATGGCGTTATAGGGTGAAAACTCGAAAGAGCCCCCGAACGTCCCCGTGGGTGGCACCAACACCTCCTACGGGACCCATGTAACTCGTAGCAACTGACCCCACAATCGCGGGAATCCCAGTTTGAGAGTTCGACGGTAATTTGCATATTTTTAGACTTAAGCAAAACATGGCTTTAGAGGGTGAAAACTCGAAACAGCCACCGAACGTCCCCGTGGCTGGCACGAACACTTCCCACGGGACCAATGTAACTGGTAGGATATGACCCTGCATCCGCGGGACTCTCGGTTTGAGAGTACGATGGTAATTTACATATTTCTCGACTTAGGCTTAAAAACATGGCGTTAGAGGGTGAAAACTCGAAATAACCCCCGAACAACCCCGTGGGTGGCACCATCACCTCCCACGAGGCCAATGTGACTCGTAGGAACTAGTCGTGCAGCCGCGGGACTCCCGGTTTGAGAATACGACGGTAATTTGCGTATTTCTAGACTTAAGCAAACCGTGGCCTTAGAGGGTGAAAACTCGAAACATCCCCCGAACATCCCCGTGGGTGGCACCAACACCTCCCACGGGACTAATGGAACTCGTAGGAACTGGCCGCGCAGCCCCGGGACTTCCGATTTGAGAATATGATAATAATTTGTATATTTCTGTACTTAGGCTTAAATACATGGTGTTAGAGGGTGAAAACCCAAAACATCCCCCGAACGGTCCCGTGGGTGCCGGCAACACCTCCCACGAGACCAATGTAACTGGTAGGAACTGACCCCGCAGCTGCGGGTCTCCCGGTTTGAGAATACGACATTAATTTGCATATTTTTAAATTTAAGAAAAATATGGCGTTAGAGGGTGAAAACTCGACACAACCCCCGAACGGCCCCGTAGGTGGCACCAACACCTCCCACGGGACCAATGTAACTCGTAGGAACTGACCCCGCAGCCGCGGGACTCCCGGCTTGAGACTACGATGATAATTTACATATTTTTAGACTTAGGCTTAAAAACATGGCGTTAGAGGGTGAAAACTCGAAACAACCCCCGAACGGCCCCGTGGGTGGCACCAACACCTTCCACGGGACCAATGGAAGTCATAGGAACTGACCACGCAGCCGCGGGTCTCCCGGTTTGAGAATACGACGGTAATTTGCATATTTCTAGACTTAAGCAAAACATCGTGTTAGAGGATGAAAACTCGAAACATCCCCCGAACGTCCCAATGGGTGGCACCAACACCTCCCACGGGACCAATGTAACTCGTAGGAACTGACCCCGCAGTCGTGGGACTCCCGGTTTGAGAATACGACGATAATTTGCATATTTCTAGACTTAGGCTTAAAAACATGGCGTTAGAGGGTGAAATCTCGAAACAATCACCAAACGGCCCCGTGGGTGGCACTAACACCTCCCACGGGACTAATGTAACTTGTAGGAACTGACCCCACAGCCGTGGGACTCCCGATTTGGGAATACGACGATAATTTGCATATTACTAGACTTAGGCTTAAAATCATGGCGTTAGAGGGTGAAAACTCAAAACAGCATCCGAACGTCCCTGCGGGTGGCACCAACACCTCCCACGGGACCAATGTAACTCGTAGGAACTCACCCCGCAACCGCGGGACTCCCGGTTTGAGAATACGACGGTAATTTAAATATTTCTATACTTAGGCTTAAAAACATGGCGTTATAGGGTGAAAACTCGGAAGAGCCCCCGAACGTCCCCGTGGGTGGCACCAACACCTCCTACGAGACCCATGTAACTCGTAGGAACTGACCCCGCAGTCGTGGGAAGCCCAGTTTGAGAGTACGACGGTAATTTGTTTATTTCTAGATGTTGGCTTAAAAATCTGGCGTTAGAGGGTGAAAAACTCGAAACGTCCCCGTGCGTTGCACCAATACGTCCCACGGGACCAATGTAACTCGTAGGAACTGACCCCGCAGCCGCGGGACTCCCGGTTTGAGACTACGACGATAATTTACATATTTAAAGATTTAAGCTTAAAAACATGGCGTTAGAGGGTGAAAACTCGAAACAACCCCCGACCGTCCCCGTGGGTGGCACCAACAACTCCCACGGGACCAAAGTAACTTGTTGGAATTGACCGCGCAGCCGCGAGACTCCCAGTTTGAGAATACGACGGTAATTTGCATATTTCTAGACTTAAGCAAAACGTGGCCTTAGAGGGTGAAACTCGAAACAGCCCCCGAACGGCCCCGTGGGTTGCTCCAACACCTCCCACGGGACTAATGTAACTCGTAAGAACTGGCCGCGAAGCCCCGGGACTTCCCATTTGAGAATACGACGATAATTTGCATATTTCTAGACATAGGATTAAAAACATGGCGTTAGAGGGTGAAAACCCAAAACATCCCCCGAACGGTCCTGTGGGTACCGCCAAGACCTCCCACGGGACCAATGTAACTGGTAGGAACTGACCCCGCAGCTACGGGTCTCCCGGTTTGAGAATACGACGATAATTTTCATATTTTTTTATTTAAAAAAAACATGGCGTTAGAGGGTGAAAACTCGAAACTACCCCCAAACGGCCCCGTGGGAGCCACCGACACCTCCCACGGGACCAATGTAACTCGTAGGTACTAACCCCGCAGCCGCGGGACTCCCGGTTTGAGAATACGATGATAATTTTCATATTTCTAGACTTAGGCTTAAAAACATGGCGTGAGAGGGTGAAAACTCGAAACTGCCCCCGAACATCCTCGCGGGTGGCACCAAAACCTCCCACGGGACCAATGCAACTCGTTGGAAATAACCCCGCAGCTGCGGGACTCCCAGTTTGAGAATACGACGATAATTTAAATATTTCTATACTTAGGCTTAAAAACATGGCGTTATAGGGTGAAAACTCGAAAGAGCCCCCGAACGTCCCCGTGGGTGGCACCTACACCTCCCACGGGACCCATGTAACTCGTAGGAACTGACCCCGAAGTCGCGGGAATCCCAGTTTGAGAGTTCGACGGTAATTTGCTTATTTGTAGACTAAGGCTTAAAAATATGTGTTAGAGGGAGAAAACGCGAAAGAGCCCCCGAACATCCCCGTGGGTGGCACCTACACCTCCCACGGGACCCATGTAACTCGTAGGAACTGACCCCGCAGTCGCGGGAATCCCAGTTTGAGAGTTCGACGGTAATTTGCTTAGTTCTAGACTAACGCTTAAAAATATGCGTTAAAGGGAGAAAACTCGAGACATCCCCCGAAAGTCCCCGTGGGTGGCACCAATACCTCCCACGGGACTAATGTAACTCGTAGGAACTGACCCCGCAGCTGCGGGACTCCCGAATTGAGAATACGACAATAATTTGCATATTTTTAAACATAGGCTTAAAAACATGGCGTTAGAGGGTGAAAACTCGAAACAGCCCCCTAACGGCCCCGTGGGTGGCAGCAACACCTCACACGGGACCAATGTAACTCGTAGGAACTGACCCCGCAGTCGCGGGACTCCCGGTTTGAGAATATGACGATAATTTGCATTTTTTTAGACTTAGGCTTAAAAACATGGCGTTAGAGGGTGAAAACTCAAAACAGCCCCCTAACGGCCCCATGGGTGGCCCCAACACCTTCCGCGGTACCAATGTAACTCGTAGGAACTGACCCCGCAGCCGTGGGACTCCCGATTTGGGAATACGACGATAATTTGCATATTACTAGACTTAGGCTTAAAATCATGGCGTTAGAGGGTGAAAACTCGAAACAGCATCCGAACGTCCCTGCGGGTGGCACCAACACCTCCCACGGGACCAATGTAACTCGTAGGAACTCACCCCGCAGTCGCGGGACTCCCGATTTGAGAATACGACGGTAATTTAAATATTTCTATACTTAGGCTTAAAAACATGGCGTTATAGGGTGAAAACTCGGAAGAACCCCCGAACGTCCCCATGGGTGGCACCAACACCACCTACGAGACCCATGTAACTCGTAGGAACTGACCCCGTAGTCGCGGGAAGCCCAGTTTGAGAGTACGACGGTAATTTGTTTATTTCTAGACGTTGGCTTAAAAATCTGGCGTTAGAGGGTAAAAAACTCAAAACGTCCCCGTGCGTTGCACCAATACGTCCCACGGGACCAATGTAACTCGTAGGAACTGACCCCGCAGCCGCGGGACTCCCGGTTTGAGACTACGACGATAATTTACATATTTAAAGATTTAAGCTTAAAAACATGGCGTTAGAGGGTGAAAACTCGAAACAACCACCGACCGTCCCCGTGGGTGGCACCAACAACTCCCACGGGACCAAAGTAACTCATTAGAACTGACCGCGCAGCCGCGAGACTCCCAGTTTGAGAATACGACGGTAATTTGCGTATTTCTAGACTTAAGCAAAACATGGCCTTAGAGGGTGAAAACTCGAAACAGCCCCCGAACGGCCCCGTGGGTGGCTCCAACACCTCCCACAGGACTAATGTAACTCGTAGGAACTGGCCGCGAAGCCCCGGGACTTCCAATTTGAGAATACGACGATAATTTGCATATTTCTAGACATAGGATTAAAAACTTGGCGTTAGAGGGTGAAAACCCAAAACATCCCCCGAACGGTCCTGTGGGTACCGCCAAGACCTCCCAGGGGACCAAAGTAACTGGTAGGAACTGACCCCGCAGCTACGGGTCTCTCGGTTTGAGAATACGATGATAATTTGCATATTTTTTTATTTAAAAAAAACATGGCGTTAGAGGGTGAAAACTCGAAATAACCCCCAAACGGCCCCGTGGGAGCCACCAACACCTCCCACGGGACCAATGTAACTCGTAGGTACTAACCCCGCAGCCGCGGGACTCCCGGTTTGAGAATACGATGATAATTTTCATATTTCTAGACTTAGGCTTAAAAACATGGCGTTAGAGGGTGAAAACTCGAAACTGCCCCCGAACGTCCTCGCGGGTGGCACCAAAACCTCCCACGGGACCAATGTAACTCGTTGGAAATAACCCCGCAGCCGCGGGACTCCCAGTTTGAGAATACGACGATAATTTAAATATTTCTATACTTAGGCTTAAAAACATGGCGTTATAGGGTGAAAACTCGAAAGATCCCCCGAACGTCCCCGTGGGTGGCACCTACACCTCCCACGGGACCCATGTAACTCGTAGGAACTGACCCCGAAGTCGCGGGAATCCCAGTTTGAGAGTTCGACGGTAATTTGCTTATTTGTAGACTAAGGCTTAAAAATATGTGTTAGAGGGAGAAAACGCGAAAGAGCCCCCGAACATCCCCGTGGGTGGCACCTACACCTCCCACGGGACCCATGTAACTCGTAGGAACTGACCCCGCACTCGCGGGAATCCCAGTTTGAGAGTTCGACGGTAATTTGCTTAGTTCTAGACTAACGCTTAAAAATATGCGTTAGAGGGAGAAAACTCGAGACATCCCCCGAAAGTCCCCGTGGGTGGCACCAATACCTCCCACGGGACTAATGTAACTCGTAGGAACTGACCCCGCAGCTGCGGGACTCCCGATTTGAGAATACGACAATAATTTGCATATTTTTAAACTTAGGCTTAAAAACATGGCGTTAGAGGGTGAAAACTCGAAACAGCCCCCTAACGGCCCCGTGGGTGGCAGCAACACCTCACACGGGACCAATGTAACTCGTAGGAACTGACCCCGCAGTCGCGGGACTCCCGGTTTGAGAATATGACGATAATTTGCATTTTTTTAGACTTAGGCTTAAAAACATGGCGTTAGAGGGTGAAAACTCAAAACAGCCCCCTAACGGCCCCATGGGTGGCCCCAACACCTCCCGCGGTACCAATGTAACTCGTAGGAACTGACCCCGCAGCCGTGGGACTCCCGATTTGGGAATACGACGATAATTTGCATATTACTAGACTTAGGCTTAAAATCATGGCGTTAGAGGGTGAAAACTCGAAACAGCATCCGAACGTCCCTGCGGGTGGCACCAACACCTCCCACGGGACCAATGTAACTCGTAGGAACTCACCCCGCAGTCGCGGGACTCCCGGTTTGAGAATACGACGGTAATTTAAATATTTCAATACTTAGGCTTAAAAACATGGCGTTATAGGGTGAAAACTCGGAAGAACCCCCGAACGTCCCCGTGGGTGGCACCAACACCTCCTACGAGACCCATGTAACTCATAGGAACTGACCCCGCAGTCGCGGGAAGCCCAGTTTGAGAGTACGACGGTAATTTGTTTATTTCTAGACGTTGGCTTAAAAATCTGGCGTTAGAGGGTGAAAAACTCGAAACGTCCCCGTGCGTTGCACCAATACGTCCCACGGGACCAATGTAACTCGTAGGAACTGACCCCGCAGCCGCGGGACTCCCGGTTTGAGACTACGACGATAATTTACATATTTAAAGATTTAAGCTTAAAAACATGGCGTTAGAGGGTGAAAACTCGAAACAACCCCCGACCGTCCCCGTGGGTGGCACCAACAACTCCCACAGGACCAAAGTAACTCGTTGGAACTGACCGCGCAGCCGCGATACTCCCAGTTTGAGAATACGACGGTAATTTGCATATTTCTAGACTTAAGCAAAACGTGGCCTTAGAGGGTGAAAACTCGAAACAGCCCCCGAACGGCCCCGTGGGTGGCTCCAACACCTCCCACGGGACTAATGTAACTCGTAGGAACTGGCCGCGAAGCCCCGGGACTTCCGATTTGAGAATACGACGATAATTTGCATATTTCTAGACATAGGATTAAAAACATGGCGTTAGAGGGTGAAAACCCAAAACATCCCCCGAACGGTCCTGTGGGTACCGCCAAGACCTCCCACGGGACCAATGTAACTGGTAGGAACTGACCCCGCAGCTACGGGTCTCCCGGTTTGAGAATACGACGATAATTTGCATATTTTTTTATTTAAAAAAAACATGGCGTTAGAGGGTGAAAACTCGAAACAACCCCCAAACGGCCCCGTGGGAGCCACCAACACCTCCCACGGGACCAATGTAACTCGTAGGTACTAACCCCGCAGCCGCGGGACTCCCGGTTTGAGAATACGATGATAATTTTCATATTTCTAGACTTAGGCTTAAAAACATGGCGTTAGAGGGTGAAAACTCGAAACTGCCCCCGAACGTCCTCGCGGGTGGCACCAAAACCTCCCACGGGACCAATGTAACTCGTTGGAAATAACCCCGCAGCCGCGGGACTCCCAGTTTGAGAATACGACGATAATTTAAATATTTCTATACTTAGGCTTAAAAACATGGCGTTATAGGGTGAAAACTCGAAAGATCCCCCGAACGTCCCCGTGGGTGGCACCTACACCTCCCACGGGACCCATGTAACTCGTAGGAACTGACCCCGAAGTCGCGGGAATCCCAGTTTGAGAGTTCGACGGTAATTTGCTTATTTGTAGACTAAGGCTTAAAAATATGTGTTAGAGGGAGAAAACGCGAAAGAGCCCCCGAACATCCCCGTGGGTGGCACCTACACCTCCCACGGGACCCATGTAACTCGTAGGAACTGACCCCGCAGTCGCGGGAATCCCAGTTTGAGAGTTCGACGGTAATTTGCTTAGTTCTAGACTAACGCTTAAAAATATGCGTTAGAGGGAGAAAACTCGAGACATCCCCCGAAAGTCCCCGTGGGTGGCACCAATACCTCCCACGGGACTAATGTAACTCGTAGGAACTGACCCCGCAGCTGCGGGACTCCCGATTTGAGAATACGACAATAATTTGCATATTTTTAAACTTAGGCTTAAAAACATGGCGTTAGAGGGTGAAAACTCGAAACAGCCCCCTTACGGCCCCGTGGGTGGCAGCAACACCTCACACGGGACCAATGTAACTCGTAGGAACTGACCCCGCAGTTGCGGGACTCCCGGTTTGAGAATATGACGATAATTTGCATTTTTTTAGACTTAGGCTTAAAAACATGGCGTTAGAGGGTGAAAACTCAAAACAGCCCCCTAACGGCCCCATGGGTGGCCCCAACACCTCCCGCGGTACCAATGTAACTCGTAGGAACTGACCCCGCAGCCGTGGCACTCCCGATTTGGGAATACGACGATAATTTGCATATTACTAGACTTAGGCTTAAAATCATGGCGTTAGAGGGTGAAAACTCGAAACAGCATCCGAACGTCCCTGCGGGTGGCACCAACACCTCCCACGGGACCAATGTAACTCGTAGGAACTCACCCCGCAGTCGCGGGACTCCCGGTTTGAGAATACGACGGTAATTTAAATATTTCAATACTTAGGCTTAAAAACATGGCGTTATAGGGTGAAAACTCGGAAGAACCCCCGAACGTCCCCGTGGGTGGCACCAACACCTCCTACGAGACCCATGTAACTCGTAGGAACTGACCCCGCAGTCGCGGGAAGCCCAGTTTGAGAGTACGACGGTAATTTGTTTATTTCTAGACGTTGGCTTAAAAATCTGGCGTTAGAGGGTGAAAAACTCGAAACGTCCCCGTGCGTTGCACCAATACGTCCCACGGGACCAATGTAACTCGTAGGAACTGACCCCGCAGCCGCGGGACTCCCGGTTTGAGACTACGACGATAATTTACATATTTAAAGATTTAAGCTTAAAAGCATGGCGTTAGAGGGTGAAAACTCGAAACAACCCCCGACCGTCCCCGTGGGTGGCACCAACAACTCCCACGGGACCAAAGTAACTCGTTGGAACTGACCGCGCAGCCGCGACACTCCCAGTTTGAGAATACGACGGTAATTTGCATATTTCTAGACTTAAGCAAAACGTGGCCTTAGAGGGTGAAAACTCGAAACAGCCCCCGAACGGCCCCGTGGGTGGCTCCAACACCTCCCACGGGACTAATGTAACTCGTAGGAACTGGCCGCGAAGCCCCGGGACTTCCGATTTGAGAATACGACGATAATTTGCATATTTCTAGACATAGGATTAAAAACATGGCGTTAGAGGGTGAAAACCCAAAACATCCCCCGAACGGTCCTGTGGGTACCGCCAAGACCTCCCACGGGACCAATGTAACTGGTAGGAACTGACCCCGCAGCTACGGGTCTCCCGGTTTGAGAATACGACGATAATTTGCATATTTTTTTATTTAAAAAAAACATGGCGTTAGAGGGTGAAAACTCGAAACAACCCCCAAACGGCCCCGTGGGAGCCACCAACACCTCCCACGGGACCAATGTAACTCGTAGGTACTAACCCCGCAGCCGCGGGACTCCCGGTTTGAGAATACGATGATAATTTTCATATTTCTAGACTTAGGCTTAAAAACATGGCGTTAGAGGGTGAAAACTCGAAACTGTCCCCGAGCATCCTCGCGGGTGGCACCAAAACCTCCCACGGGACCAATGTAACTCGTTGGAAATAACCCCGCAGCTGCGGGACTCCCAGTTTGAGAATACGACGATAATTTTAATATTTCTATACTTAGGCTTAAAAACATGGCGTTATAGGGTGAAAACTCGAAAGAGCCCCCGAACGTCCCCGTGGGTGACACCTACACCTCCCACGGGACCCATGTAACTCGTAGGAACTGACCCCGAAGTCGCGGGAATCCCAGTTTGAGAGTTCGACGGTAATTTGCTTATTTGTAGACTAAGGCTTAAAAATATGTGTTAGAGGGAGAAAACGCGAAAGAGCCCCCGAACATCCCCGTGGGTGGCACCTACACCTCCCACGGGACCCATGTAACTCGTAGGAACTGACCCCGCAGTCGCGGGAATCCCAGTTTGAGAGTTCGACGGTAATTTGCTTAGTTTTAGACTAACGCTTAAAAATATGCGTTAGAGGGAGAAAACTCGAGACATCCCCCGAAAGTCCCCGTGGGTGGCACCAATACCTCCCACGGGACCAATGTAACTCGTAGGAACTGACCCCGCAGCTGCGGGACTCCCGATTTGAGAATACGACAATAATTTGCATATTTTTAAACTTAGGCTTAAAAACATGGCGTTAGAGGGTGAAAACTCGAAACAGCCCCCTAACGGCCCCGTGGGTGGCAGCAACACCTCACACGGGACCAATGTAACTCGTAGGAACTGACCCCGCAGTCGCGGGACTCCCGGTTTGAGAATATGACGATAATTTGCATTTTTTTAGACTTAGGCTTAAAAATATGGCGTTAGAGGGTGAAAACTCAAAACAGCCCCCTAACGGCCCCATGGGTGGCCCCAACACCTCCCGCGGTACCAATGTAACTCGTAGGAACTGACCCCGCAGTCGCGGGACTCCCGGTCTGAGAGTATGACGGTAATTTGCATATTTCTAGATTTAGGCTTAAAAACATGGCGTTAGAGGGTGAAAACTAGAAACAACCCCTGACCGTCCCCGTGGGTGGCACCAACACCTCCCACGAGACCAATGTAACTCGTAGGAACTGACCCCGCAGTCGCGGGACTCCCGGTTTGAGAATACGACGATAATTTGCATATTTCTAGACTTGGGCTTAAAAACATGGCTTTAGAGGGTGAAAACTCGAAACAGCCGTCGAACGTCCCCGTGGCTAGCACCAGCACCTCCCACGGGACCAATGTAACTGGTAAGATATGACCCTGCAGCCGCGGGACTCCCGGTTGGAGAGTACGATGGTAATTTGCATATTTCTCGACTTAGGCTTAAAAATATGGCGTTAGAGGGTGAAAACTCGAAATAGCCCCCCAACGGCCTCGTGGGTGGCACCATCACCTCCCACGAGACCAATGTGACTCGTAGGAACTAGTCGCGTAGCCGCGGGACTCCCGGTTTGAGAATACGACGGTAATTAGCACATTTCTAGACTTAAGCAAAACGTGGCCTTAGAGGGTGAAAACTTGAAACAACCCCCGAACATCCCCGTGGGTGGTACCAACACCTCCCACGAGACTAATGGAACTGGTAGGAACTGACCCCGTAGCCGCGGTTCTCCTGATTTGAGAATACGACGATAATTTGCATATTTTAAGATTTAAGCAAAACATGGCGTTAGAGGGTGAAAACTCGAAACAACCCCCGAAAGGCCCCATGGTTGGCACCAACACCTCCCACGGGACAAATATAACTAGTAGGAACTGACCCCGCAGCCGCGGGACTCCCGGTTTGAGAGTACGATGATAATTTGCATATTTCTAGGCTTAGGCTTAAAAACATGGCGTTAGAGGGTGAAAACTCGAAATAGCCCCCCAACGGCCCCGTGGGTGGCACCATCACCTCCCACGAGACCAATGTGACTCGTAGGAACTAGTCGCGCAGGCGCGGGACTCCCGGTTTGAGAATACGATGGTAATTAGCACATTTCTAGACTTAAGCAAAACGTGGCCTTAGACGGTGAAAACTTGAAACAACCCCCGAACATCCCCGTGGGTGGTACCAACACCTCCCACGAGACTAATGGAACTTGTATTAACTAGCCGCGCAGCCCCGGGACTTCCGATTTGAGAATAAGACAATAATTTGCATATTTCTATACTTAGGTTTAAAAACATGGCGTTAGAGGGTGAAAACACAAAACATCCCCCGAACGGTCCCGTGGGTGCCGCCAACACCTCCCACGGGACCAATGTAACTGGTGGGAACTGACCCCGCAACTGCGGGTCTCCCGGTTTGAGAATACGACGATAATTTATAAATTTTTAGATTTAAGAAAAACATGGCGTTAGAGGGTGAAATCTCGAAACAACCCCTAAACGGCCCCGTGGGTGGCACCAACACCTCCCACGGGATCAATGTAACTCGTAGGAACAGACCCCGCAGCCGCGGGACTCCCGGTTTGAGAATACGATGATAATTTGCATATTTCTAGACTTAGGCTTAAAAACATGGCGTTAGAGGGTGAAAACTCGAAACAGCCCCCGAACGGCCCCGTGGGTGGCACCGACACCTCCCACGGGACCAATGTAACTCGTAGGAATTCACCTCGCGGCCGCGGGACTCCCGATTTGAGAATACGATGATAATTTTCATATTTCTAGACTTAGGCTTAAAAACATGGCGTTAGATGGTGAAAACTCGAAACTGCCCCAGAACGACCCCGTGGGTGGCACCCATACCTTCCACGGGACCAATGTAACTCGTAGGAACTGATCCCGCAGCCGCGGGAATCCCAGTTTGAGAGTACGCAGGTAATTTTCATATTTCTAGACTTAGGCTTAAAAACGTGGCGTTACAGGGTGAATACTCGAAAGAGCCCCCAAACGGCCCCGTGGTTGGCACCATCACCTCCCACGAGACCAATGTGACTCGTAGGAACTGACCCCACAACCGCGGGTCTCCCGGTCTGAGAATACGACAGTAATTTGCATATTTCTAGACTTAGGCTTAAAAATATGGCATTATAGGGTAAAAACTCGAAACAGCCCCCGAACGTCCAAGTGGGTGGCACCAACACCTCCCACGGGACCCATGTAACTCGTAGGAACTGACCCCGCAGTCGCGGGAATCCCAGTTTGAGAGTTCGACGGTAATTTGCTTATTTCTAGACTTAGGCTTAAAAATATGGCGTTAGAGGGAGAAAACTCGAAACATCCCCCGAACGCCCCCGTGGGTGGCACCAATACCTCCCCCGGGACCAATGTAACTCGTAGGAACTGACCCCGCAGCCGCGGGACTCCCGATTTGAGAATATGACGATAATTTGCATATTTCTAGACTTAGGCTTAAAAACATGGCGTTAGAGGGTGAAATCTCGAAACAGCCCCCGAACGGCCCCGTGGGTGGCACCAACACCTCCCACGGGACCAATGTAACTCATAGGAACAGACCACGCAGCCGCGGGACTCCCGATTTGAGAGTACGATGGTAATTTGCATATTTCTAGACTTAGGCTTAGAAACATGGCGTTATAGGGTGAAAACGCGAAATAACCCCCGACCGTCCCCGTGGGTGGCACCAACACCTCCCGAGGGACCAATGTAACTCGCTGGAACAGACTCCGCAGCCACGCGTCTCCCGGTTTGAGAATACGATGGTAATTTTCATATTTCTAGACTTAAGCAAAACATGGCGTTAGAGGGTGAAAACTCCAAACAGCCCCCGAACGTCACCGTGGGTTACACCAACACCTCCCACGGGACCAATGTAACTCATAGGAACTGACCCCACAGCCGCGGGACTCCCGATTTGAGAATACGACGAAAATTTGCATATTTCTAGACTTAGGCATAAAAACATGGCGTTAGAGGGTGAAAACTTGAAACAACCCCCGAGCGTCCCCGTGGGTGGCACCAACACCTCACACGGGACCAATGTAACTTGTAGGAACTGACCCCGCAGCCGCGGGACTCCCGGTTTCAAAATACGATGATAATTTGCATATTTTTAGACTTAGGCTTAAAAACATGGCGTTAGAGGGTGAAAACTCGAAAAGCCCCCTAACGGCCCCGTGGGTGTCCCCAACACCTCCCGCGGGACCAATGTAACTCGTAAAAACTGACCCCGCAGCCGTGGGACTCCCGGTCTAAGAGTATGACGGTAATTTTCATATTTCTAGACTTAGGCTTAAAAACATGGCGTTAGAGGGTGAAAACTCGAGAACAACCCCCGACCGTCCCCGTGGGTGGCACCAACACCTCCCACGGGACCAATGTAACTCGTAGGAACTGACTGCGCTGCCGCGGGTCTCCCGATTTGAGAATACGATGGTAATTAGCATATTTCTAGACTTAGGCTTAAAAACATGGCGTTAGATAGTGAAAACTCGAAATAGCCCCCGAACGTCCCCATGGGTGGCACCAACAGCTCACACGGGACCAATGTAACTCGTAGGAACTGACCCCACAGTCGCGGGACTCCCGGTTTGATAATACGAAGATAATTTGCATATTTTTAGACTTAGGCTTAAAAACATGGCGTTAGAGGGTGAAAACTTGAAACAGCCCCCTAACGGCCCCGTGGGTGGCCCCAACACCTCCCGCAGGACCAATGTAACTCGTAGCAACTGACCCCACAGCCGCGGGACTCCCGGTCTGAGAGTATGATGGTAATTTGCATATTTCTAGACTTAGGCTTAAAAACATGGCGTTAGAGGGTAAAAACTCGAAACAACCCCCGACCGTCCCCGTGGGTGGCACCAACACCTCCCACGGGACCAATGTAACCGTAGGAACTGACCCCACAGCCGCAGGACTCTCGGTTTCAGAATACGACGATAATTTGCATATTTCTAGACTTAGGCTTAAAAACATGGCTTTAGAGGGTGAAACCTCGAAACAGCCATCGAACGTCCCCGTGGCTGGCCCCAACACCTCCCACGGGACCAATGTAACTGGTAGGATATGACCCTGCAGCCGCGGGACTCCCGGTTTGAGAGTACGATGGTAATTTGTATATTTCTCGACTTAGGCTTAAAAACATGGCGTTAGAGGGTGAAAACTCAAAACAGCCCCCGAACGGCCCCGTGGGTGGCACCATCACTTCCCAACAGACCAATGTGTCTCGTAGGAACTAGTCGCGGGACTCCCGATTTGAGAATACGACGGTAATTTGCATATTTCTAAGCAAAACATGGCCTTAGAGGGTGAAAACTCGAAACTTCCCCGTGGGTGGCACCAACACCTCCCATGGGACTAATGGAACTCGTAAAAACTGGTAGTGCAGCCCCAGGACTTTCCGTTTGAGAATACGACAATAATTTGCATATTTCTATACTTAGGCTTAAAAACATGGCGTTAGAGGGTGAAAACCCAAAACATCCCTCGAACGGCCCCGTGGGTGCCGTCAACACCTCCCACGGGACCAATGTAACTGGTAGATACTGACCCCGCAGCTGCAGGTCTCTCGGTTTGAGAATACGACGATAATTTGCATATTTTTATATTTAAGCAAAACATGGTGTTAGAGGGTGAAAACTCGAAACAGCCCCCGAACGGCTTCATGGGTGGTACCAACTCCTCCTACGGGACCAATGTAACTCGTAGGAATTGACTCCGCGGCCGCGGGATTCTCGGTTTGAGAATACGACGATAATTTGCATATTTCTAGACTTAGGCTTAAAAACATGACGTTAGAGGGTGAAAACTCGAAACAGCCCCAAAACGCCCCCGTGGGTGGCACCCATACCTTCCACGGGACCAATGTAATTCGTAGGAACTGACCCTACAGCCGTGGGAATCTCGGTTTGAGAGTACGATGGTAGTTTGCAAATTTCCAGACTTAGGCTTAAAACATGGCGTTATAGGGTGAAAACTCGAAAGAGCCCCCAAACGGCCCCGTGGGTGGTACCATCACCTACCACGAGACCAATGTGACTCGTAGGAACTGACCCCGCAACCGCGGGTCTCCCGATTTGAGAATACAACGGTAATTTACATATTTCTAGAGTTAGGCTTAAAAATATGGCGTTAGAGGGTGAAAACTCGAAACAGCCCCCGAACGTCCCTGTGGGTGGCACCAACACCTCCCATGGACCAATGTAACTCGTAGGAACTGACCCCGCAGCCGCGGGACTCCCGATTTGAGAATACGACGATAATTTGCATATTTCTAGACTTAGGCTTAAAAACATGGCGTTAGAGGGTGAAAACTCAAAACAGCCCCCGAACGGCCCCGTGGGTGGCACCAACACCTCCCAGGGGACCAATGTAACTCGTAGGAACTGACCCCGCAGTCGCGGGACTCCCGGTTTGAGAATAAAATGGTAATTTGAAAATTTCTAGACTTAGGCTTAAAATCATGGCGTTAGAGGGTGAAAACTCGAAACAACCCCCAAACGGCCCCGTGGGTGGCACCAACACCTCCCACGGGATCAATGTAACTCGTAGGAACAGACCCCGCAGCCGCGGGACTCCCGGTTTGAGAATACGATGATAATTTGCATATTTCTAGACTTAGGCTTAAAAACATGGCGTTAGAGGGTGAAAACTCGAAACAGCCCCCGAACGGCCCCGTGGGTGGCACCGACACCTCCCACGGGACCAATGTAACTCGTAGGAATTCACCTCGCGGCCGCGGGACTCCCAATTTGAGAATACGACGATAATTTTCATATTTCTAGACTTAGGCTTAAAAACATGGCGTTAGATGGTGAAAACTCGAAACTGCCCCAGAACGACCCCGTGGGTGGCACCCATACCTTCCACGGGACCAATGTAACTCGTAGGAACTGATCCCGCAGCCGCGGGAATCCCAGTTTGAGAGTACGCAGGTAATTTTCATATTTCTAGACTTAGGCTTAAAAACGTGGCGTTACAGGGTGAATACTCGAAAGAGCCCCCAAACGGCCCCGTGGTTGGCACCATCACCTCCCACGAGACCAATGTGACTCGTAGGAACTGACCCCACAACCGCGGGTCTCCCGGTCTGAGAATACGACAGTAATTTGCATATTTCTAGACTTAAGCTTAAAAATATGGCATTATAGGGTAAAAACTCGAAACAGCCCCCGAACGTCCATGTGGGTGGCACCAACACCTCCCACGGGACCCATGTAACTCGTAGGAACTGACCCCGCAGTCGCGGGAATCCCAGTTTGAGAGTTCGACGGTAATTTGCTTATTTCTAGACTTAGGCTTAAAAATATGGCGTTAGAGGGAGAAAACTCGAAACATCCCCCGAACGCCCCCGTGGGTGGCACCAATACCTCCCCCGGGACCAATGTAACTCGTAGGAACTGACCCCGCAGCCGCGGGACTCCCGATTTGAGAATATGACGATAATTTGCATATTTCTAGACTTAGGCTTAAAAACATGGCGTTAGAGGGTGAAATCTCGAAACAGCCCCCGAACGGCCCCGTGGGTGGCACCAACACCTCCCACGGGACCAATGTAACTCATAGGAACAGACCACGCAGCCGCGGGACTCCCGATTTGAGAGTACGATGGTAATTTGCATATTTCTAGACTTAGGCTTAGAAACATGGCGTTATAGGGTGAAAACGCGAAATAACCCCCGACCGTCCCCGTGGGTGGCACCAACACCTCCCGAGGGACTAATGTAACTCGCAGGAACAGACTCCGCAGCCACGCGTCTCCCGGTTTGAGAATACGACGGTAATTTTCATATTTCTAGACTTAAGCAAAACATGGCGTTAGAGGGTGAAAACTCCAAACAGCCCCCGAACGTCACCGTGGGTTGCACCAACACCTCCCACGGGACCAATGTAACTCATAGGAACTGACCCCACAGCCGCGGGACTCCCGATTTGAGAATACGATGAAAATTTGCATATTTCTAGACTTAGGCATAAAAACATGGCGTTAGAGGGTGAAAACTTGAAACAGCCCCTGAGCGTCCCCGTGGGTGGCACCAACACCTCACACGGGACCAATGTAACTTGTAGGAACTGACCCCGCAGCCGCGGGACTCCCGGTTTCAAAATACGATGATAATTTGCATATTTTTAGACTTAGGCTTAAAAACATGGCGTTAGAGGGTGAAAACTCGAAAAGCCCCCTAACGGCCCCGTGGGTGTCCCCAACACCTCCCGCGGGACCAATGTAACTCATAAAAACTGACCCCGCAGCCGTGGGACTCCCGGTCTAAGAGTATGACGGTAATTTTCATATTTCTAGACTTAGGCTTAAAAACATGGCGTTAGAGGGTGAAAACTCGAGAACAACCCCCGACCATCCCCGTGGGTGGCACCAACACCTCCCACGGGACCAATGTAACTCGTAGGAACTGACTGCGCTGCCGCGGGTCTCCCGATTTGAGAATACGATGGTAATTAGCATATTTCTAGACTTAGGCTTAAAAACATGGCGTTAGATAGTGAAAACTCGAAATAGCCCCCGAACGTCCCCATGGGTGGCACCAACAGCTCACACGGGACCAATGTAACTCGTAGGAACTGACCCCACAGTCGCGGGACTCCCGGTTTGATAATACGAAGATAATTTGCATATTTTTAGACTTAGGCTTAAAAACATGGCGTTAGAGGGTGAAAACTTGAAACAGCCCCCTAACGGCCCCGTGGGTGGCCCCAACACCTCCCGCAGGACCAATGTAACTCGTAGCAACTGACCCCACAGCCGCGGGACTCCCGGTCTGAGAGTATGATGGTAATTTGCATATTTCTAGACTTAGGCTTAAAAACATGGCGTTAGAGGGTAAAAACTCGAAACAACCCCCGACCGTCCCCGTGGGTGGCACCAACACCTCCCACGGGACCAATGTAACTCGTAGGAACTGACCCCACAGCCGCAGGACTCTCGATTTCAGAATACGACGATAATTTGCATATTTCTAGACTTAGGCTTAAAAATATGGCATTATAGGGTAAAAACTCGAAACAGCCCCGTGGGTGGCCCCAACACCTCCCGCAGGACCAATGTAACTCGTAGCAACTGACCCCACAGCCGCGGGACTCCCGATCTGAGAGTATGATGGTAATTTGCATATTTCTAGACTTAGGCTTAAAAACATGGCGTTAGAGGGTAAAAACTCGAAACAACCCCCGACCGTCCCCGTGGGTGGCACCAACACCTCCCACGGGACCAATGTAACTCGTAGGAACTGACCCCACAGCCGCAGGACTCTCGATTTCAGAATACGACGATAATTTGCATATTTCTAGACTTAGGCTTAAAAACATGGCTTTAGAGGGTGAAACCTCGAAACAGCCATCGAACGTCCCCGTGGCTGGTCCCAACACCTCCCACGGGACCAATGTAACTGGTAGGATATGACCCTGCAGCCGCGGGACTCCCGGTTTGAGAGTACGACGGTAATTTGTATATTTCTCGACTTAGGCTTAAAAACATGGCGTTAGAGGGTGAAAACTCGAAACAGCCCCCGAACGGCCCCGTGGGTGGCACCATCACTTCCCAACAGACCAATGTGTCTCGTAGGAACTAGTCGCGGGACTCCCGATTTGAGAATACAACGGTAATTTGCATATTTCTAAGCAAAACATGGCCTTAGAGGGTGAAAACTCGAAACATCCCCGTGGGTGGCACCAACACCTCCCATGGGACTAATGGAACTCGTAAAAACTGGTAGTGCAGCCCCAGGACTTTTCGTTTGAGAATACGACAATAATTTGCATATTTCTATACTTAGGCTTAAAAACATGGCGTTAGAGGGTGAAAACCCAAAACATCCCTCGAACGGCCCCGTGGGTGCCGTCAACACCTCCCACGGGACCAATGTAACTGGTAGATACTGACCCCGCAGCTGCAGGTCTCTCGGTTTGAGAATACGACGATAATTTGCATATTTTTATATTTAAGCAAAACATGGTGTTAGAGGGTGAAAACTCGAAACAGCCCCCGAACGGCCTCATGGGTGGTACCAACTCCTCCTACGAGACCAATGTAACTCGTAGGAATTGACTCCGCGGCCGCGGGATTCTCGGTTTGAGAATACGACGATAATTTGCATATTTCTAGACTTAGGCTTAAAAACATGACGTTAGAGGGTGAAAACTCGAAACAGCCCCAAAAAGCCCCCGTGGGTGGCACCCATACCTTCCACGGGACCAATGTAATTCGTAGGAACTGACCCTACAGCCGTGGGAATCTCGGTTTGAGAGTACGACGGTAGTTTGCAAATTTCCAGACTTAGGCTTAAAACATGGCGTTATAGGGTGAAAACTCGAAAGAGCCCCCAAACGGCCCCGTGGGTGGTACCATCACCTACCACGAGACCAATGTGACTCGTAGGAACTGACCCCGCAACCGCGGGTCTCCCGATTTGAGAATACAACGGTAATTTACATATTTCTAGAGTTAGGCTTAAAAATATGGCGTTAGTGGGTGAAAACTCGAAACAGCCCCCGAACGTCCCTGTGGGTGGCACCAACACCTCCCATGGACCAATGTAACTCGTAGGAACTGACCCCGCAGCCGCGGGACTCCCGATTTGAGAATACGACGATAATTTGCATATTTCTAGACTTAGGCTTAAAAACATGGCGTTAGAGGGTGAAAACTCAAAATAGCCCCCGAACGGCCCCGTGGGTGGCACCAACACCTCCCAGGGGACCAATGTAACTCGTAGGAACTGACCCCGCAGTCGCGGGACTCCCGGTTTGAGAATAAAATGGTAATTTGAAAATTTCTAGACTTAGGCTTAAAATCATGGCGTTAGAGGGTGAAAACTCGAAACAGTCCCCCGAACGTCCCCGGGGGTGGCACCAACACCTCCCACGGAACCAATGTAACTCGTAGGAACTGACCCCGCAGTCGCAGGACTCCCGGTTTGAGAATACGACGGCAATTTGAATATTTCAATACTTAGGCTTAAAAACATGGCATTATAGGGTGAAAACTCGAAACAGCCCCCGAACGTCTCCGTGGGTGGCACCAACACCTCCCACAGGAGCCATGTAACTCGTAGGAACTGACCTCGCAGCCACGGGAATCCCGATTTGAGAGTACGACGGTAATTTGCTTATTTCTACACTTAGGCTTAAAAACATGGCGTTAGAGGGTGAAAACTCAAAACAACCCCCGAACGGCCCCGTGGCTGGCACAAACACCTCCCCGGGACCAATGTAACTCGTAAGAACTGACCCCGCAGCCGCGGGAATCCCGATTTAAGAGTACGACGGTAGTTTGCAAATTTCTAGACTTAGGCTTAAAAACATGGCGTTATAGGGTGAAAACGCGAAAGAGCCCCTAAACGGCCACGTGGGTGGTACCATCACCTCCCATGAGACCAATGTGACTCGTATGAACTGACCCCGCAATCACGGGTCTCCCGATTTGAGAATACGAGGGTAATTTTTATATTTCTAGACTTAGGCTTAAAAACATGGCGTTAGAGGGTGAAAACTCGAAACAGCCCTCGAACGTCCCTGTGGGTGGCACCAACACCTCCCATGGACCAATGTAAGTCTTAGGAACAGACCCCGTAGCCACGCGTCTCCCGATTTGAGAATACAACGGTAATTTGCATATTTCTAGACTTAGTCAAAACATGGCGTTAGGGGGTGAAAACTCCAAACAGCCCCCAAACGTCCCCATGGGTGGCACCAATACCTCGTACGGGACCAGTGTAACTCGTAGAAACTGACCCCGCAGCCACGGCACTCCCGGTTAGAGAATACGATGATAATTTGCATATTTATAGGCTTAGGCTTAAAAACATGGCGTTAGAGGGTGAAAACTCGAAACAACCCCCGACCATCCTCGTGGGTGGCACCAACACCTCCCACGGGACCAATATAACTGGTAGTAACTGACCCCGCAGATACGGGTCTCCCGATTTGAGAATATGACGATAATTTGCATATTTTTATGTTTAAGCAAAATATGGCGTTAGAAGGTGAAAACTCGAAACATCCCTCGAACGGCCCTGTTGGTGGCACCAACACCTCCCACGAGACCAATGTAACTCGTAGGAACTGATCGCGCAGTCGCGGGTCTCCCGGTTTGAGAATACGACGATAATTTGCATATTTCTAGACTTAAGCAAAACATCGTGTTAGAGGATGAAAACTCGAAACATCCCCCGAACGTCCCAATGGGTGGCACCAACACCTCCCACGGGACCAATGTAACTTGTAGGAACTGACCCCGCAGTCGTGGGACTCCCGGTTTGAGAATACGACGATAATTTGCATATTTTGAGACTTAGGCTTAAAAACATGGCGTTAGAGGGTAAAAACTCGAAACAGCCCCGTGGGTGGCACCAACACCTCCCACGGGACCAATGTGACTCATAGGAACTGACCACACAGCCGCGAGACTCCCGATTTGAGAGTATGACGATAATTTGCATATTTCTAGACTTAGGCTTAAAAACATAGCGTTATAGGGTGAAAACGCGAAACAACCCCCGACCGTCCCCGTGGGTGGCACCAACACCTCCCACGGGACCAATGTAACTCGTAGGAACTGACCGCGCAGCCGCGAGACTCCCGATTTGAGAATAAAACGGTCATTTGCATAGTTCTAGACATAAGCAAAATGTGGCCTTAGAGGGTGAAAACTCGAAACAGCCCATTAACGGCCCCGTGGGTGGCCCAACACCTCCCGCGGGACCAATATAACTCGTAGGAACTGGCCCCGCAGCCGCAGAACTCCCGATCTGAGAGTATGACAGTAATTTTCATATTTCTAGACTTAGGCTTAAAAACATGGCGTTAGAGGGTGAAAACTCGAAACAACCCCCGATCGTCCCCGTGGGTGGCATCAACACCTCCCACGGGACCAATGTAACTCGTAGGAACTAACCGCACAGCCCCGAGACACTCGATTTGAGAATACGACGGTAATTTGCATATTTCTGGACTTAAGAAAAATATGGCGTTAGAGGGTGAAAACTCGAAACAGCACCCAAATGGCCTCGTGGGTGGCACCAACACCTCCCACGGGACTAATGTAACTCGTAGGAACTGACCCCCCAGCTGAGGATCTCCCGGTTTGTGAATACGACGATAATTTGCATATTTTTAGACTTAGGCTTAAAAACATGGCGTTAGAGTGTGAAAACTCAAAACAGCCCCCTATCGTCCCCGTGGGTGGCACCAACACCTCCCATGGGACCAATGTAACTCGTAGGAACTGTCCTCGCAGCAGCGGGACTCTCGGTTTGATAATACGACGGTAATTTGCATATTTCTAGACTTAAGCAAAACATGGCATTAGAGGGTGAAAACTCGAAACATCCCCCGAACGTCCTCGTGGGTGGCACCAACACCTCCCACGGGGCCAATGTAACTCATAGGAACTGACACCGCAGCCGCGGGACTCCCGATTTGAGAATACGATGATAATTTGCATATTTTTAGACTTAGGTTCAAAAACATGGCGTTAGAGGGTGAAAACTCAAAACAGCCCCCTAACGGCCCCGTGTGTGGCACCAACACCTCCCACGGGGCCAATGTAACTCGTAGGAACTGACCACGCAGCCGCGGAACTCCCAGTTTGAGAGTACGACGGTAATTTGCATATTTCTTGACTTATGCTTAAAAACATGGCGTTACATGGTGAAAACTCGAAGCAACCCCCGACCGTCCCCGTGGGTGGCACCAACTCCTCCTGACCCCGCAGTCGCGGGACTCCCGGTTTGAGAGTATGACGATAATTTGCATATTTCTAGACTTAGGCTTAAAAACATGGCGTTAGAGGGTGAGAACTCGAAACAGCCCCCGAATGGCCTCGTGGGTGGCACCAACACCTCCCACGGGACCAATGTAACTCGTAGGAGCTGACCCCGCTACCACGGGACTCCCGGTTCGATAATACGACGATAATTTGCTTATTTCTAGACTTAGGCTTAAAAACATGGCGTTAGAGGGTGAAAACTCAAAACTGCCCCTGAACGTCCCCGTGGGTGGCACCAATACCTCCCACGGGACCAATGTAACTCGTAGGAACTAACCCCGCAGCCGCGGGACTCCTGGTTTGAGAGAACGACGGTAATTTGCTAATTTCTAGACTTAGGCTTAAAAACATGGCGTTATTGGGTGAAAACTCGAAAGAGTCCACGAACGTCCCCGTGGGTGGCACGATCACCTCCCACGAGACCAATGTGACTCGTAGGAACTGACCCCGCAGCCGCTGGTCTCCCGGTTTGAGAATACGACAGTAATTTGCTTATTTCTACACTTAGGCTTAAAAACATGGCGTTAGAGGGTGAAAACTCGAAACAGCCCCCGAATGGCCCCGTGGATGGCACCAACACTTCCCATGGGACTAATGTAACTCGTAGGAACTGGTCGCGCGTCCCCGGGACTTCCGGTTTGAGAGTACGGTGATAATTTGCATATTTCTAGACTTAGACTTAAAAACCTGGCGTTAGAGGGTGAAAACCCAAAACAACCCCCGAACGGCCCCGTGGGTGGCGCCAACACCTCCCGCGGACTGGTAAGAACTGACCCCGGAGCCGCGGGTCTCCCGATTTGAGAATATGACAATAATTTGCATATTTTTAGATTTAAGAAAAACATGGCGTTAGAGGGTGAAAACTCGAAAAACCACCGAACGGCCCCGTGGGTGGCACCAACACCTCCCACGGGACCAATGTAACTCGTAGGAACTGACCCCGCAGCCGCGGGACTCCCGATTTGAGAATACGACGATAATTTGCATATTTCTAGACTTAGGCTTAAAACATGGCGTTAGAGGGTGAAAACTCGAAACAGCCCCCGAACGTCCCCGTGGGTGGCACCAACACCTCCTACGGGACCAATGTAACTCGTAGGAACTGACCCCGCAGTCGCGGGTCTCCCGGTTTGAGAATACGACGGTAATTTGCATATTTCTAGACTTGGGCTTAAAAACATGGCGTTAGAGGGTGAAAACTCAAAACATCCCCCGAACGTCCCCGTGGGTGGCACCAACACCTCCCACGGGACCAATGTGGCTCGTAGGAACTGACCCCGCAGCCTCGGGTCTCCGGGTTTGATAATTTACATATTTCTACTTGGTTACTGATAATTTTAACTCATGTATGCAATTTTTCAGCTTGATTAAATTTTTTGTAAAACTACTTGGTTATTGATATTTTTTTTTATATATCCTATCATTTGTAGGATTTTTACACGCGGAACAAACGAAGGTGGCAATGGTCTACAGCATGGAGATTGTTTACATGTTGTGGACATTTAGGATTTTGTCTTTTGTGTTACAGCCGTGCGGGCTTTTATTGTTTACTTTTATGGCCGTGCGGGCTTTTATAATTTGATTGTTGAATTTTATGGCCGTGCAGGCTTTATAATAAGTAGGTTTTACATTTACAGGTTTTGGAATGTCAGAAAAATAGAGGAAACTCTGCCCAATTTTTTTTTTGGTCTTTGAATTATTAAGACGTGTAATATTTATAAGTTTGTATAAATATTTGTTTATTAACAACGCTCTCGATTCGCAATTTGTGATTTTTTTTATTGTTTTGCCAATAATAAACATTTGTAACACCTCGTACGCGTCAAACGTTACACGTAGCAACTGATGCTGCACTCACAGGACCCCCAATTTTAGGATAGGACCAAAAAATTACTTTTTTTTTAAATTATAGTTAAATATGGTCATGGACTTTGTCCATGACCATTTTTATTTTTTCGTCACGGTTGTGGGTCACGGACTTGGGCCGCGGCCATTTTTTTTATTTTTTTTGTCACGGTTGTGGGTC